>MU766457.1:0-18635 GCA_026770625.1 Nicotiana glauca
CAAAAGAAGAATTACCAACAACAAAATTCTCATAATTCCATGATGCCATATTTTTTTTAAATCAACAAGTAAAACGAAAAAAGAAAAGAAAAAAAAAATCAAATACAAAAAATAAAAGTTCAAACTTGAAACCTAGCAATATGTACCCCTACAGCTACACCGTTAGTTCTCCGGCAACGGCGCCAAAATTTGATCACGCCCAACTATGCCTTATAAAAAGGACAANTCATGAGTACTCTTATTACTGTAAATCTCTCCCGAGTAATTACGACAATTTACTAGACACACTCTCCCGAGCTACGCTAGCTGGCTTTTAATACAACTCACTTCAGATCGCACCCAAGGCTTCGTTATCCCTAATCCCGCCTTTAAACCCTTGGTTATTGATCCCTCATATACTCTGGGAGTGGTATTGTTCAACAATTACCTAAATATGCACTCTCTCCCGAGTTATGTATATTAAACAGGCACAACTAATTGAGAGCTCTTCAATTAACTACAACAAGAACATAGTTGAACAAATAGATATTATACTACGACTCAATTATATAAAAACATAACAAGAATTTATCCTACAAAATGTTCCATCAAAACCCTAGATAATAAATTAGCTATTCATAGTAGTATGTAAAACTACAATACTAAAAGGCATAACCAACAATAAAAAATAGGAAAAGGAAGGAAAAACTCGTAGAAGAATTCTCCGCCTTGCTCCCAATGTGTTCTTGCCTCCTTAGGTCTAATTTTTGTCCAAAATATATCCCCTCTCTTGTTCTTGGCCGGCCTCCTTTGTTTTATATAGGGTTTAGGGCTTAAAATCCCATGTTTTGCACATAAGTCCCTAAAATTTCTGCCTCCTGCCGCGGTTCTGCTGCGGTCACGGTGGAATCGCGATTTCTCACCCTGTTCCGTTTGGAATTTGGAAAAACGTAAAACATGAAAGTTTTAGCCCTTTGAGTTAGATTTCCAACCATATATTGTGGAGCCAAAATGGAGTTCTGAGCAAAAAGTTATGTCCAATTTACTAGACAGTGCGTAATATACCCCATCGAGTATTCGTTTGTTCTCAACTATCAAATTTGACCCCCGAACACGATCCCGGCTTAATTCCTCGAGCTTTTAATCAGACTTCAAAGCTTCAAATCACTTAAATTCATTCCATAACATTTATATAGCTCGGAATCACACCTACAAGGCATAAAACACACAATTAGTGCAAAACACTAGCGATTAAAGCGCAAACTCAACTAAAGTGCAGTAAATTAGAGTGTAATAATCGAATAAAACACGTAATTATAGCCTATCATCATGTATGCTTAGACTAGTGACTAAAAGGGCTAGTAGTTAGTAAATAGTGTCTTTTTTGGGTACATTCCCTTAAGATTCCTATAAATTGTACAATGTTTATATACGATTATACATCCTATGACTATTTTACTTTTAGTTTAAAAGATTGAGTAGATGGTTATTTAGGTTAGGTTAATTCTTCATAAGAAATTGAATTGGAATTTGCAAAGCTTGGCCCGGTACTTGTGTGAGAATGATAAAATTATGCACTGTTAGTTCAAACGTGTGGTCAGTCACAACAAACTCATAAATACATGAGATATGTCCTTTTTTTTTTTAATTTATAAACTCCTAAGTATAATTTATTATATCTAATTTATATACAAAACTACATACTGTATCACTTAACCATGATAGTTTCATGTGAATTAATGTAAATGAAGATTTTTTTTTTTCTGAAAAAAGAAAGACCATATGAGAGATATAACTACTCTATGCACTAAGGTTTAAGAAGATTTAGCAAATATTAATTATCTAATTTCTTTGCATTGCTGAAAATCTATATATTTATATAATTGAGGGACTTAGCCCGATGATGTGGCAGGTATCAATGATCAGGATTTGCCTTTATCTTTTTTCTCCATTTTTGGGGGTTTCCCCCTATTTTTCCTAGTTATCTACTATTTAAAAAAAGGCGTAATACATACAAAGACACCTAAAATTGGCACGATATTTCACTTAGACACTTAAATTAGACCTCTTTCCAATTAGACACGTTTCTTAGGCAATTCTCATACCAATTATATATGTTTTTTGTTGGCTTATTAATTATTGTATAGGGATTTGCTGCAGCTTTGAATGAAGTTTTACCCAATGCTGAATTTAGAATGTGTGTCAGGCATATCTGGTCTAATTGGCATAAGAAATGAAAAGGAGAGGAAAGGAGAAAACAGTTTTGGAGGTGCTCTAAATTTAGTTATAAAGTTAAGTTTATTTGTAAGGATATTTGTAGGAATTTGTTATATTATACAAAAAAGTCATAGGTTAGAGCCTACTTTAAGTATCTAATTAATATGAAAATTGTCTAAGAAACGTGTATAATTAGAAAGGGACTTAGTTTAAATGTCTAAGTGAAAAATCGTGTCAACTTTAGGTGTCTCCGTATGTATTACGGAAAAATCGTGCCAACTTTTGATTGTGGATTTTTGTTGGAGAAGTGGCGTGTAGGGAGGAAAAAGAAGAAAAAAAAAGGAGTAAGGAAGAAAAAGGAAAAACAAAAAAAGGGGCAAAAACTAAAAGAAACAAGAAAAAAGAAGAACCGAAGATAATGGAGGCCCTCCCTTATGCTTATGTATGTTAATTAGCAATTTATCGAGTTAATTGTATTCATGATTATTGAACTTTTGTGTTTGTCGCCCAAAAGTTATTATTCTTTTTTTTTTTACCTAAAAATTATTCAACTTTGTATTTATTACACAAAAGTCATTTTTCTTTCTTTTGTTACAGAAAAATCATTTTACTTTGCTCTAGTTATCACAAAAATCACATTTTTTACTTGAAAAGACTATTATGCCCTTTATATTATATAAACTTTCATACTTATGTAATAACTTCTATATTATGTACTATATAATATATTTTTGACTAAGTATTTTATTTATAAATAAAATAACTTAATATTATTTTATTTATTATTTTGTATAATATATTCTTATATTTAATTTTTTCTTAACTTTAATTTTCAAGATATATTAGTAGCGTTATTAAATTTGTCAGTAACTTTAATATATATTAGTAGAGAGAAATATCGGCAAGTACATTTTCGTGAGAAAATTCGCAGGTAAATAAACAAAGAAAAAAAAGAAAAAAAATATATGTTAATGTGAAGAAAAATCCCTAGGTACTACATGTGAATTTAGATAGGGATATTTTCTTGGGAATTTACCTGGACAATTGATTATTTGAAAAATTACACTACTAGAAATTTGGGAAAAATCGTCCAAAAAAATCAATCAAAGTTGGTCGGTAATGCCCAATGACCGTTCAAAACGCGACCATTAACGTGTGATCGGTATTTTGAAGGTCAGAAGGGCATACCGACCAAAGTTGGTCGGAACGGTCAATTAAATTCAAAAAAAAAAAAGAATTGTTGCAAAAAAGTTATTTTTAATGCTACTAATATATCTCGAAAATCAAAGTTAAGAAAAAATTAAATATACAAATATATTATAAAATAATAATAAGTTATTTTATTTATAAATAAATACATTATTAAAAATATATATTATATAGTATATAATATAGAAGGTATTACATAAGTATGAAAGTTTATATAATATAAAGGGCATGATAGATTTTTCAAGTAAAAATATGACTTCTGTGACAACTTGAGCAAAGTAAAATAATTTTTATGTAACAAAAGAAAGAAAAATGACTTTGTGTAATGAACACAAAGTTGAATGATTTTTACGTAACAAAAAAAAAAAAAGAATAGTGACTTTTGGGTAACAAACACAAAAGTTCAATGACCATGAATAAAATTATCTCCAATTTATCTTCTTAGGAGTTTCGTTGTTGATTCAATAAAGTCTTAGGATAGATTGTATTACATTCATGGCAGATATTATTTTAGCTTTCACACCAATATTTGGTTGTGGCTAATATAATTCAACTATTTAGAGTCGTTTTGCTCGAACAAAGATTTTGCTTCAATCAAACAAGCATACCCTAATTTCTCTTTAGCTTCTGAAAAAAGAACAGTAAATTTGTTAATTCTTCAATTTATATATGGTGTTGTTGGTATTCTCTCAATTGCTTGTGCATATTGTATTGTAATTCTAAGTGGCTTAAAGAATTCGACACCCAATTCTAATTATTGTCTACACATTTCTTTTTCTTGGTACATGATTGTGTGAGAATTATTATATTTTTGTGTTTGGGAGGACAAAATCATTGATATAAACAAAGTATGCTTCCAATAAACTTGCAGCTTTCATTATGTTGATTGAGCAATATCTTTTAATAACATTATATTAAAATTATAGGTAATCTGACTTATGGAAAAAGATTAATTAACTCTGTGGATTGTTAATTCTGGCTACCTGAAAGTTAAGTAGGCACAAGTTGAACATATTGTTAACGTATTTGTATAACCTTATCAAAAAGTTATCTTCCAGTGAACAAGTAAAATCAAAACTTACTTAGAAGTATTTTTGTGAACAAAATCTTAATTGCTATTAAAAATGCTTTCAAATATTATTTTATCAGATCCCATATGAATACATGAACTGAAACCATTTTTTAGAAGTTAAAGGTATATGTATATATATACACTCTAATTTTTTATATACTTTTAAATTAGACAAAGATGAGAATGTTAACTTTCTTCGTAAATCGCGCTTAATACAAACAACTAAAAAAGTAAATTATGAAATACTCTATGCAAAAAAAAAAGTAATTAATTCCTCTCCTTTATCTTTCTCCTCCCCTTTGTTAAACCATACATGATATGCAAGAACTAGAAAAATAAATAAAAAAATGCCCTTCACAAATCTTTTTTTAAACTATTTAAATATTAGAAAAAGAATTATATAAACTGATGAAGAGAAGAAGAAAACAATGGCGGCCATGGCTTATTCACTCAACAAAATGAAGGAAGAAAAAGATTCTAAAATGAAGAAAGAAGAATTTTCTCAGATAAAACCTAAAGCTTCGGATATATCTATGTTAGATAATCTAGATAGTTCTTTCACTCAGATTAAATCTTGGCCTTACACGTGGAAAGAGTGGAAGGACTTGATGTTCCATTTTTCTACCGTCTCATTCAATCTAAAGCTGATTTGTATATATTAAATAGAAGCTCACGTGACATCCACATGAGCACATAGGAGAGAATATTTTATTGTTTTCTGTTACACTGTAAACAAATAGGAATAGGACAAGTGTCTAGGAATCTTTTTCTATTTTGTCATTACATAGCAGATAAATTTGTATATATAGGATATAATTTTGTGAATACAATACAGAGAAAATTTCCTATTCTTCTTCCATTTTCCCTTTCATGGTATCAGAGCAAGCTTAGCTCGATCCAAATTTCTCTCTCAGTTTCCTTTAAATTTCATCAATGGCGGGAGAAGAACTTCCCCCTACTTCTTCTACTTCTGTCAACTCTGGGTCAACCAGTCAAGTCACTCCACAAGATGTAAATCACCCTTATTTTCTCCATTCTTCTGATGCACCTGGCTTGAGCTTTGTTACCATTCCTTTTGATGGTAGAGGATTTGCAGGATGGAGAAGATCAATCCTCATAGCTCTTTCGGCAAAGAACAAAATAGGTTTCATAAATGGAGATTGTGTGGAACCAAAAGCTGATGCTCAAGATTTCCCACAATGGAGTAGATGCAACTTCATGGTGACCTCTTGGCTCTTGAACTCTTTATCCAAAGAAATAGGTGACAATGTGATCTATTCCAAATCAGCACGGGATCTGTGGAACAGTCTTGAGCACAGATTTGGCCAAAACCAATGGAGCCAAATTGTACCAGCTTCAGAAAGAAATATCCATGTTAGTTCAAGGTAACAACAACATTGCAGGATATTTTACCACACTGAAGAAACTTTGGGATGAACTCGATTCTCTCAACTCTCATTTAGTATGTACTTGTGACTGTGTTTGTGAAGGAAAGAAAAAGGTCACTAAGTACTTAGAGGATCAAAAAATTATTCAATTATTGATGGGACTCAATGATTCTTATTCTCAAGCAAGAGGAAACATCCTAATGATGAACCCACTTCCTGGAATAGATTTTGCCTATTCTCTTCTCCTTCAAGATGAGAATCAGAGGGAGATATATGTAAGACCACAGTTTAATGGTGATGCTACCTCATTCATGGCAGGAGTGAAAGGTAGGCCACCTCAAAGGAACAACAATCAATCACAATAAAGGACATGGAGCAGCACACAAAAGGTCATGCACACACAACAGAATACACAGCAGAAAAATAAGGGAAGAAAGTCAAGGTTTAACCCTAATGTGAGCTGCACACATTGCATGAAGACTGGGCATGTCAGGGCAGAATGCTATAGGCTAAATGGATTTCCAGATGATTTTCAATTTACTAAATCAACACAAGTAAAGGCCAATGCTACAATTGAGGGACAAGATAATGAGAATGAGAATATTCAGAACAATGAATCAACACTTCAAACTCAGCTTTTCAGCAAGGAGCAGGTGTCTGAATTAATGAATCTTATCGAGCAGGCTCAATTTGCAAATACCACAGGTCCAGGAACTACAATTAATGCAAATGCAGTAGCTGGTACCATTCTTAAATACTATGGAACTTGTTTGGCAGCTTTTAACACAAAAACCTGGATCATTGATTCAGGGGCTTCTGAACACATGTGTTTTGATTCAAGTTGCTTCTTATCCCTAGATCCTCTTTCTATTCCCATACATATTAGCCTTCCTAATTCATTTCAATTATATGTCACACACATAGGTAGAGTTCCTATTAAATCTAATATGATTCTTGAAAGGGTACTTTATGTCCCTTCTTTCAAATATAATTTGATGTCAGTTCATAAATTCTGTGTCCAATTTTATTGTTCTCTCAATCTGACTTCTAGTGGGTGCATCATGCAGGTCCCTTTAATGAGGAGGGGACAAGCTTTTGGTGAATTAAGGGGAGGATTGTACCTGTTGGATCCTAGTCCAACTAAGTTAGATTCAATTTCTAGTTTAAACAACAATGTTTTAATTCCAAAAAGGAAGTGATTCCAGTGTTATTCCTAGTAATGTTTCCTGTTCTATTTCCAATTCCAATACAGGTGTTTCCAATGTACTGAAATGGCATGTTAGATTGGGACATCTTCCATTTCAGTAATGAAAAATCTCCAGTTTATTCATTTTCCTTCTAATTTTAATTCTGTGTGTGATATTTGTCCAAAGACTAGGCAAAGTAGATTACCTTTCCTTTGAGTCAAATCAGAACTCATGAGATATTTGATCTCATTCA
Organism: Nicotiana glauca; assembly: GCA_026770625.1. Taxonomy (NCBI): domain Eukaryota; kingdom Viridiplantae; phylum Streptophyta; class Magnoliopsida; order Solanales; family Solanaceae; genus Nicotiana; species Nicotiana glauca. Next base: position 7,306 of record MU766457.1, read on the forward strand.
TATTGATGTATGGGGATCATTTAAAAACACTACTTACAATGGATACAAGTATTTTCTAACAATAGTTGATGATTTTAGCAGGGGAACTTGGACTTTTCTTTTAAGTTCAAAAAGCAATGCTTTCACTGTTTTACAGTCTTACTTAAACATGGTGGAAAGACAGTTTGGGAATAAGGTGAAAAGAATCATATCTGATAATGCACTAGAACTGGGTAAAGGACTTTTTCAATCTAATTTTCTCGAGTCTCACGGTATATTACATGAGACTTCATGTGTGGCAACACCCCAACATAATAGGGTTATGGAAAGAAAGCATAAACACCTTTTGGAAGTGGCAAGAAGTTTGTATTTTCATTCACAAGTTCCTATTCAGTATTGGGGAGAGTGTGTTTTGACTGCTACATACATAATCAATAGGTTTCCTTCCAGAGTTCTAAATGGAAAAACTCCCTATGAGATTTTGTTCAAGAAAAGACCAAAATATGAACAACTCAAATCTTTTGGTTGCCTATGCTATGCTTATACTCTATCACAACACAGGAGCAAATTTGATCCCAGAGCCTAGACTTATGTCTTTCTAGGATATGCACAACAACAAAAAGGATACAAACTGCTGGATTTGCATTCCAAGAAAATCTTTACCTCAAGAGATGTTAAGTTCCATGAAATGATATTCCCATTTGCTACTACTCCTAAGACTTCACCCTCACTTTATCCTTATTATCCTTTCTTCCATGATTGTCCTACCACTACTGAACCTATATCACAGAACTTACCATCTCCCAGCACACCCTCTGAACATCAGGCAGACTCTACTAATTCCTTTTCTCCTCAGACTTTTCATTCCAGCCCATCTAATCACAGGCATAGCCCATCTAGCTCTAGCCATACTCCTGCTAGTCCTAATCTCATACCTAGCATTCCACATTCTCCCACTACTTATCATACTCCACAACCTACCATACCCATTCCACCTCCTCCACTTAGAAAATCTGAAAGAATCTCCCAGAAACCAACCTACCTTGATGATTATGTATGTAATACCATTGTTTTAACTGATCTTACTTCATCATGTTTCCATCATGTTTCTAAACCCCCTGTGTTTTCTTTTGGAGCACTTTTTCCTACCAATCAGGCTATTTTCAAATCTATTTCCTCAGTTTCTGAACCTACCAGTTATTCTCAGGCTTCTAAGGATCCTGGATGGATAAGAGCTATGGAAGCTGAACTCCAAGCTCTTCAACTCAACCACACCCGGGATGTGGTGTCTTTACCACAAGGGAAACTGCCTTGCAAATGGGTTTACAAAGTCAAGCACAAATCAGATGGATCTCTTGAAAGGTTGAAAGCAAGGCTGGTGGTAAGGGGGATATTCAAAGAGAATGAGTGGATTATTTTGAGAGTTTCAGTCCAGTGGTCAAAATGACCACCCTCAGATGTTTACTAACTGTAGCTATAAAGAAGGGTTGGGAGGTCTCCCAATTAGATGTCAACAATGCATTTCTGCATGGAGACCTCCAGGAAGAGGTATACATGAAACTTCCAGCTGGTCTTACTCCCTCTCATCCTAATCAGGTGTGTCTACTGAGGAAGTCTCTCTATGGTTTAAAGCAAGTATCCAGACAATGGTATGCTCGTTTGTCAGGGGCTCTTAGTTACAAAGGATACTCTAGTTCCTTAAATGACTATTCCCTATTCTACAACAACACGAATCATCATGTTTCTATTATTGCAGTATATGTTGATGATATTCTTATTACAGGAAATGATGACCTAGAAATACAGCATATTACTGAATTTTTGAATTCTGAATTCAAAGTTAAGAACTTAGGGAGCATTCATTATTTTTTGGGGTTGGAGATACTAAAAGAACCACAAGGTTATATAGTAAGTCAAAGGAAATTCACCTTGGATTTGTTGGATGAGTTTGATTGCAAAGGAGCCTCTGTTTCTTCTCCTCTTGATCCATATTCCAAATTGCATGCTGATTCAGAACCACTCATGGAGGACCCCACCATTTATCGACATTTGGTTGGCAAGCTTAATTATCTTACCAACACACGCCCAGATATTTGTTTTGTTGTCATTTGCCTCAGCCAATTTATGCAAAGGCCCTCTCTTTCTCACTTCTTTGCTGGCCTCAGAGTTCTTCGATACCTTAGATCAGACCCAGGCCAAGGTATTCTACTCTCCTCTACTCCCTCTTTTGATCTTGTTGCCTTTTGCGACGCAGACTGGGCTGCCTGTAAAGATTCTCGCAGATCCATCAGTGGCTTCTTCATTACCCTTGGTGGTGCTCCTATTTCATGGAAAGCGAAGAAGCAGATTTCCATTTCCCTGTCATCTACTGAATCTGAGTATCGTTCTATGCGCCGTGTCACTGCTAAAATCACTTGGCTTGTTCGACTTCTCACTGATTTGTCTGCTCCTCCAACTTTGCCGGTGCCTTTACACTCTGACAGTCAAGCGGCCATTCATATTGCTCGAAATCCCGTTTTCCATGAGAGGACCAAACATGTGGAGTTGGGCTGTCATTTTGTAAGACAACAATTTCTTGCTGGTTTGATATCTCTTTCTTTCGTACCCTCCAAAGATCAAGTCGCCGATCTATTTACCAAACCTTTATCCGGGATTTCTCACACCAATATCTTGAACAAGCTGGGGGTTTTCTCTCTACCCACCAGCATGAGGGGAGATGATGAAGAGAAGAAGAAAACAATGGCGGCCATGGCTTATTCACTCAACAAAATGAAAGAAGAAGAAGAGTCTAAAATGAAGAAAGAAGAATTTTCTTAGACATAACCTAAAGCTTTGGATATATCTATGTTAGATAATCTAGATAGTTCTTTCACTCAGATTAAATCTTGGCCTTACACGTGGAAAGAGTGGAAGGACTTGATGTTCCATTTTTCTACCGTCTGATTCAATCTAAAGCTGATTTGTATATATTAAATAGAAGCTCACGTGACATCCACATGAGCACATAGGAGAGAATATTTTATTGTTTTCTGTTACACTGTAAACAAAGGAATAAGACAAGTGTCTAGGAATCTTTTTCTATTTTGTCATTACATAGCAGATAAATTTGTATATATAGAATATAATTTTGTGAATACAATACAGAAAAAATTTCCTATTCTTCTTCCATTTTCTCTTTCATAAACATAGTAAGGTCTTTTATATCGCGCTTTGCGCGACAAATTTACTAGTTTATATTTTATAGAACGGTGGTTTCAATTTTAAGTTTTTAAGTATTACTTGTATTTCCTATATAAGCACAAAAACAAATATCATAGGGCTAAAAGATCTCAATAATGCATAGACTATTATGGAACTAAATTAGGTACCTCTCCCACTCTTAACACAAAATTGTCTTTCAAATCTACACGATATATCCATATCTTCCATGACAATATATCCAAATAATAAAATGAAACCATTTGTTTATTATTACCCTTGCACTTTTTGACACGTACGAAAAGCCAACATTATTTGATTAAGTGTGTAGTAAGATCCAAGATTGTCCTTTTCCATGTGATATTTTCTCTTTCACCGTTGTAGTGTTACTATTTTATGACTTATCACCTAGCTACTTCATTTTCAATCTCTTATTAGTAATTAATCATAGACTTTATTTTTTCCTTTTTAGTAATTAATTAAGCTATATATTTTGACATGTTGATACTATAGTGTAGAGTTGAATTAATTAAGCTATAATTTTAGTTCAGACTTAAGTAACTGATTAAACGATATGCTTTTAAGGTTTTAGTTTCTATTCTTCAAAAGTTTTAATACATTTTGGATGATATCTTTTAAAATATTTTACCCTTTTATCTATTAGCTAGCCCTCACAATAAAAAACTATTATTCTGCCACCGATCTTTTGTTTGTTGTGTGATTATACTGAGATAAGAACATAGCTTTTATCCATTTTTTTTGTTAATCCATTCAATCATTTGGGATTTTTGCCAGCCTAAAAGTGCACTTTGAGCATGTGAAAATCTTTCATTTTGGATCCCTTTGCTTTTGACCAAGTTTTTTATATAATAAGGGGGAAAATATGAGAATATATTGAAGAGTTTTTAGCTGTATTATAACCACTGAAAAGTAACATGCTGGGAAATATATAAATCCACGCATATAGAAGATATTTTTCCAACCAATTTATCCTCAAGCCACGTCTAGTTACAGTTTTTCTCTTTTTTGTTTAATTATATGTACTTTTGTTCAAAGACATCATAATTTGTATAAATATCTGAAAATATCTCCGGTTGGCGGTTGCCACCATGCATCTCATCCTTATAAACTACTCACTGTGCCTTTTGCTTTAATAAATGTCTTAATATCTACAAATATCTTCCCTCTTTTTTTCTTTGTTTTTCTCTTTTTGTCATATATACGTTGAATATTATGGGATTTACATATATCTTCCGATCCATTTGCATGATTATTAGGAGGACAAACGTCTTCTGTTATATGACTTGCCACCCACCACTATTTCCACTTCTTTCTCACTATGTTTTTTCCACCATTTAATTTTTTTGTTGATAATTTAACATCGATCAGAATAATTACTTTCTTGAATTTGTCACTCCTATTCATATTCCAAATTGAAGATACGAATCTCAATTTATTAGCAACAAATTTTAATTTCTTCTTTTTCGTTTTGTAATGGTAAAATGGTTGGGGCAATTTGTTCAATACACTAATAGCCAAATTATACTACAAAAAGTCATACAATATTCTTTTTTATTGGGGGAGGGGGAGAGGGGGGTTGTAATGATCCAACTAATCCGAATTCACGCCATTCAAGGCCGGCTGAAGGGTAAGGCAGCCCAAGCAGTGGCTTTAGGCTCCCAAATTTTTGGGGCCCCATTTTTTATTGGTTTTAATTTTATGAATTAATCTTTTATATAAAAAATTATTTATTTTAAGGTTAAAAATTATAAATTTTTAATACAAAAAAATGAGAAAAGTTTAGTTTGTTACTGATGTTGATTGTTGAGATTTGAATAATCCGAAGCGTAGAAAAATATCTTTACTTATTTATTTAGTAGGTAAAGATTGAGATTACTAGATAATAAAAATCTAAAAAAGATTGACTTAGTGTCGATTAAAACATACTAGTCACTCTGACATGATAGCTTAGACTTATTTTTCAAATTATATAATGTTAAAGGAAGTATTACAAATAGAAGATAAGACTCTAATCGATATACTTAATAAGATAATAAGACTGTATTTTTTACCCAAATATCTACATTCTTTAGGGAATAATATCACTATAATAGTTGCATCATAGGAAAGAAGTTTTTTCAAATTAAAATTGATAAAATCTTATATAGGTTCAACAATGTCTCACGAGAAGCTAAATGGATCGGATTAGCGATATTATCAGTTGAAAATGAATTATTAGAATAACTCAATTGTAAGAAAGTTATTAACAGTTTTGCATCTAAAAAAGTTGGAAAATAAACTTCAAATAATATATATATATATATATATATATTTTTTTTTTTTTTGAAAAAAAAATTAAGGGCCTCTCATTAAAATTTTATTTTGGGCCACCAATAATGTTGAGCCGTCCTGACGCCATGCATGATCCGTTAAATTAAGGGGAACACATTTCCTACGAGGAGTTTTTAAATTCTAAATAGATAATACATAAAGTACCCATCAAACTTATCCGAAAAAACTATTTACACACTTAAACTTTACGGGCGACCTTTTATCCCACTATTCTAAACTTAAGTGAATTTAATACCCCCCTCTGCGCAAAACGTGTAGTTCACGTTGTAGCTGCGCGTGAAGGCAAAAAAAAAACTTAAAACTAATTTAGTGGTCCAGGTATCACTTTCTAATAGGATATTATAACTAATTAACTTAATATTGTTTTTTTCTCTTTTCTTTTTCGTTTTTTCTTTTTTAACATGAAAATATTATGTTAAAAAACAAATTTTTTTTCCTGTTTTTACAAAATTTATTTTTCCAGTTTTTACAAAAAAAAATCTTTAAAAAAAATTGAAAAACTGAAGAAAAAAATATTTTTCAAAAACGAAAATATTTTATTGGAAATATTTTTTTTAGTTTTTAAAAAACAAAAATAATTTGTTAAAACTATTTTTTTTTCAGTTTTTACTATTTTTTCAGATTTTACAAAAAATAATTTTTGTTAAAAAACCATTTTTTTAAGTTTTTACAATTTGTTATGCAAAATTTTTTCAGCATCTAAACTGAGTAGATACAATTTTTTTAGTTTTTAAACTGAGTAGATACTGAAAAGATTTTACAAAATAAATTATAAAAACTTAAAAAAATAGTTTTTTTAACAAAATATTTTTGTTTTTTAAAAACTGAAGAAAAAAAAATTCCAGCAAAGTATTTTTGTTTTTGAAAAATGTTATTTTTTTCAGTTTTAAAGATTTTTTTTTTGTAAAAATGATTTTTTTTTCTGAAAACAGAAAAAATAAATTTCATTTTTTAACAAAATATTTTTGTTTTTTAAAAACTGAAAAAATTATTTTCAACAAAATATTTTTGCTTTTTAAAAATATATATTTTTATTTTTTTATTTTTTAAAAATTGTTTTGCAAAAAATGGGAAAACAAATTAGTAAAAACAGTTTTTTTTTTGTTTTTTAACATAATATTTTCGTTTTTTAAAAACTAAAATTTAAAAAAAAAATGGAAAAACTGAAAATAGGGGACTTTATGGCACGTGTAAATACAGCCACTACAAGACTTGGTTCAGTTTTTTAAGGGGGGTATTAAATTTAATTAAGTTTAGAATAGTGGGGTAAAATATCGTCCATAAAATTTAGATGTGTAAATAATTTTTTCGGACAAGTTTGATGGTACTTTATGTATTATCTCAATTCTAAAAGCTCAAATGCAAAACAAAGTTAATTGATGGACAAGATCTCATACCATATCTCTGGTAGTTCATGTTCTCTTCAAACTGACTTTGTGGGCCAATATGTTTCCAGTTGTTTATCATCAAATTTCCCATTTAAAATTCACCAGTATATTTAATTTATTTATCTTCTGGAAATTCCATATGCTCTTTCATTATTGTAAATTACTTTTTCCTTTCCCTATAGTTGAACATTTGTCTAATTATATGTGTGTACATATTGATTTTTTTTTTTGACAATATGGATGTATATATTATATATAAAAATTAGAAGTTGTTAATAATACATATATTTCGAATATGAAAATCGTGCAGATAGGTGATCCAATATTTGTGACATTTTGATTCCCCAGTAGTTTATTGTGTGGGTGTACGTGTGAGTGTTTACAACCATATATTTGTATTTCATGTATGATGGGAATTTTAGTCCAATTTTCCAGCTGCATATCAAAGCATACTTTTTTTGCGGCTTTAGGTGATTTTGGTCTTGTCAAACAACAAAAACGAAAGATCATATCCACCCTTTTATGATTACCCAAGTACTTTAATCATCATAATAAAAAGATATAGTAATTAAATTGTTTTCAGTAAATAATATTTCTTTAATTGTTGCTACGATGTGCCAATTTCATCACCACTTAAGCAGTCCCGTTAAGAAAAAGAATAAGTCGTTCAGAAGCGAGTCAAGCTAATAGAAGAAAAAGAATATTTAAGAAAGAAAAACAATAAATTGCACAAGACAAGACAATACAAGATTTATGTGGTTCAATAATTTTTGTCTACTCCACGGTCACACAAAGAATAACTCTTTATTAACTAAAGAGAAAAAGAAAAGTTTTGGGATGTTCTACAGATGAAGATGCAAACCCCTATTTATAGGCATTTGAATGATCTGCCGAGGTGAGCGCTTACATCATATATAAGAATGTCGATATAAGCGCTTATATCATATTTTCATCTCTTTTTTATTTTTCTTTTTTTGTTTTGTCTACTTTCATATACAACAATAGGTTTGTTCCTATCATAAGTTGCCTTTAGTCATGTTAAATTTTGAAACTTACTTACCCAAAAAAGAAAAAGAACTTTTAAGTTCTAGTATTATTTATTTGTTCAAGTGTTCGAAAAAATGAGGAAAATGAAAATTTAGTATTTTAGTAAGCAAATATTGATGTCCCTTTACTAGTAACTATGTCATAGTCATTCGGAAGAACGTTGAGATTTTAGTCTAAACTATTACGTACTTTTTTATGTGGTACGTCTATTGTTCTTAAATATATCGCTAAGCATTTTTAATCCCTTCAGTTTACTAGAGTGGAGCACCAGTGAACCTAGAAAATTAATCTTGTTAAGAACTAAGGATTATTAGGGCCCGTTTTGCCATAATTTTTTTTCTATTTTTTTACGTTTTTTTTTTAAATTAGTGACTGGCCACGAAAATTTCAAATCCAACTAGTTGAATTTCCAGAAATGTTTGGAATTTGAAAATTTTCAAAAAACTATTTTTCACAATTTTCACTTTAAATCACTCACAAAAATTCAATACCAATTTATATTCATATCCAAACACAACTCCAATTTTCAAATACCATTTTAACTTAAAAATATTTTTCACTTTTGTCGAAATTTCACAATTCTTACGTCCACTAAAATATTTGTGATGCAATAAGAAGAATCTAAGGATTATGTAGAGTTTTAAGTACATCAAAGACAAACTCTTTTTCTTTCAAGACTAAAATATATATAAGCGTATAAGACATTAAATGAATATACTCCTTCAGTTTACTTTTACTTGACACGTTTTAATTTTTTACGTCCTTTAAAAATTAATAAATAAAGTGTTTAATTTATCATGATACCCATATTAATTGATACATCGTTTTTTGGATTTGAGAAAATGATCATTTGAAATGAGTAATAAATACTGCGGGTTAATTGAAAAAAAAAAGTCTATATATTAATATGCGTAAAGTAAAGTGACAAGTAAAATAAGATTTTATTTGAGTAAAGAAAAATGAAAATTTTCGTTTCTTCAAACATCAATGTCAGCTATGTAATTCAACATTAAAAAAGCATGCATAAGGACACAAAACACAAAACAAGTAAAACCAAACCATAGATTAGATATTACATTTTTCTTCCTTTTCACTCTTTTTTCATGTCCTAAGAAGAAATATACTAAGCTCAGGTCCTCCATTCCCATCAAGATTCATCATATAGAAAGCTTCCGAGTCACGATTCCCTACGACTCGTTCAAACCTAGCTCTCATATACAACAACTCACCTTCCGACTCACTGCACTTCCGGCCGTCGTCCACCACCGGAATCACTCCGGCTCCAACCGACACGTTCTTCACGGTACGCAACACGTGCCAGTCGGAGTCCGTACACGCTCGTGAAAGCGCGTAGCCGCACTTCCTGCCGTTGCAATACATAGTCCACCTAGGTTCTTGGAAGAGCCTCACGTGCCGGCTGCCACGTGGCGCTTTCTCGCACTCCAGCGCGATTCGGACAAGGCTCGATGACATGTCTTTGACTAAAGCAGAGGTAGAGATGGCAAATTCAATCAAAAGAATTGGTTCTGAGGTGGGATTATTTTGAATGGCGAAGCTGACGTGGCCTCTCCGATGACCGAATAAAGTTCCGGTGAATTTCCGGCCGAGGGAGATGGGTATAACAGAGAGATTGGGCGAGAGATTAAGCCACATGCATGTAGGGAGTATTGTGGGGAATGAGATAATTCTTAGAAAAGACTTGAGAAAATTAAAGTTGACTCCCCCAGTACGGCTTTTGTGAATAATAGGTGAATATGAGAAATTATTATTCTCAAAGGGATCGTTAAAAATAGAATTTGTTTTTTGGTAATTGGATGGAATGATCAACTTGTTTGAGCTATTGCAGCTGCTTGTTCTTGGAAGGGTAGACTCATATTGTCTCATTGTAAAGGAGAAAAAAAGACAAAAGACAAATCTGTATGTACAAAGAATAAAGGAGATAAGAGGGCGACAAGATGATGATAATGTTTGGAGGTGGGCAATATATATAAAGGGAAACTGTCAACGTTTGTGCTGTATAAATATAATGCTCATCTTTTGATGCATGCCTCTGCTGAATCTTTATTAATGTCAAGTTATTAAAAAAATAATACAGTAATTATTACTTCCCTGTCTTTATTTTATAGTTTTCGAGAGTTAATTTGATGAGATCAATTTAATATTTTTAATTTTTTAAAAATAATTATTAAAAATTATGTGAAAAGCATTATAAGATGCAATTTTTTACATCAAAATTAAAAAGATATTCTAAAATATGGGTGAAAATTCACATAGTTAGAATCTTAAAATGCAACATAAATTAGAACAGAGGAGTAATAAGAACTACTCCGATCCCTCCGATTAATTTTTTTATTTTTTTTGTGATCCACAATATTTAATTTCTCCTACAAACAATTATATTTAATATGATTAATTTTAATTACTAAAAGGTAAATTACTGTAAGTAATGTTAATAACCTGAAAAATAAAGGTAAATTATCTGTCAAATCAAGCTAAAATACTCGAAATTGTTATATTCTCTGTATATATAAGTTAAATCCAATTTTTTGAATCATAAGTAATTTTTAAGGAGCGGTGATGATTAAGTGGTCCAGCAACGCATAATCAGGATTACACGTGCAGTTGTTTGATGATTATAATTAAAGAAAAGCGATGTTCCTTTGCTGCCGTGACTGCGATAGACTGATCTTCGCGAAGAATGGACGGCTGGGATTGCATAATGTCATAGAGCGTGAGTACTCTTTTGGTGGACCTCAATTATTCTCTGCTGCCTCAGTTTAATTGACTGTTGAGCGTTGATCGTCAAGCATTAGTAGGCACGTGTCTTTTTAATAATAATAACAATAACCACACCTTAGTACCAAATAAATTGAAATCAGCTTTATAAGTTTTTATTTTACTTAAAATCAATTAATATCATCGTTCTACCGGACTAAGGAGTGACAATTTGAGCCCAAACCTATCTAATCCGTCCAGAGATTAATGAGTTGAATTACAAATAGTTTAGCTCATGGTCAATTTAGGCTGAGCCCAAGTTAACTCATTATTTTTTATAACTCATTCTCATCCATTTAACAACCTAAATACAACCCATGAAACTCACCCAAAATAAATGATCTCAACCTAACTTATCTAGAAATTTATTTAGTTGCCTCAATTTTTATTTTATTTTTTGTATTTTAATTTTCTTTTTATTTTTTATTTTTCTGCGCCACCCCTACCCCCTCCCCCCGCAAACTCCCAAAAAAAAATTTTACTTTTTTTTTTTACTCTCAATTTTTTATTTTTTTTAATTTTTGTGCACCATCCCCCTACCCCCCCGCCCCACCCGCGCGAGCGCAAACCTCCTCAAAAAAAATTTTGCAT
>MU766457.1:37018-50757 GCA_026770625.1 Nicotiana glauca
CTCTCTCTCTCTCTCTCTCTCTCTATATATATATATATATATATATATATATATATATATTGCACAGGTTGATTTGATAGTCCTGTCTAGCCTCGTCACTACTTCACCGGGGTTAGGCCAGACACTTACTAGCACATGGGGTCGGTTGTGCAGATGCTACACTTCTGTGCTTTTTGCACAGATCACGGTACCGTAGCAACTTTTGGACCACAACAGTAGCATACTGAGCGGGAGCTGACTTCAGTCCAGGGACTTACGAGGTAGCCTAGCTGGTGTTCGCAGGCCGAGGTCCCTTTCCATATTTTTTTGTTCGTTTTCATTGTACCGAGACATACATTATGTATTTTCTATTCAGACTTGTTTGTAGCACTCTTTAGCGGTTCGTGAGATAGCGACTCCAGTCTTGGGTAGTGAAATGTTAAACTTTCGCATTTTTTTTTGGATTTTCAGTTATTTATGTTTTAAAAGACTTCCGCATCTAGTTAAAGACTAGTTATTTTATTATTGTTGTGTTGTTATCCGAAATAATTTGAATGTTTGGCTTGCCTAGCTCCCACAGTAGGTGCCACCACGACTCTCGATGGTGGGAAATCCGGGTCGTTACAAGTTGGTATCAGAGCTCTAGGTTGCATAGGTCTCGCTACTCACAGACAAACTTGGTAGAGTCTGAGGGATCGGTACAGAGACGTCTGTATTTATCCCCCAGAGGCTACGGAGTTAGGAAAAGTTTCACTTTTGTTCTTTCTTGTCGTGCGATTCTGTTTCTCAAATACTGATTGTCTTTCTTCTCTGTTCTTTCGCAGATGGCGAGAACACGTGCTTCCTCTTCTACCGCGCATCAGCCCGAGCCCCCAGCAGCGACTCCTGCCAGGGGCAGAGGCCGAGGCCGTGCCAGGGGCCGAGGCAGGGGCAGAGCTCAGCCCCAGGCAGCAATCCCAGAGGTGGAGCCTCATATTGACTATGATGAGGAGGTTCCAGCCCCAGCAGCTCCGGTGGGCCCAGCTCCGGTCCCAGGAGGGGTCATGGTCAACCCAGATCTTCAGGACGCTTTAGTCAGATTGGCAGGCTTTATGGAGAGTGTCACTAGAGCGGGTTTGCTGCTAGTAGCACCAGCCACTTCTCAGGCTGGAGGAGGGGTTCAGACTCCTGCTACACGTACTCCGGAGCAGGTAGCTCCCCAGGCTCATGTCCTAGTGGTTCAGTCAGTCGCGACAGCTCAGCCAGGTATTACAGCCCAGGCCGTCGATGGAGCGGCTATGTCTTCGGATGCCTTGTGGAGACTTGATCGGTTCTCCAAGCTCTTCACCACCACATTCAACGTGCTTCATCAGAGGATCCACATGATTTCTTATTCAGCTACCATGGGATCCTTAGGACCATGGGTATTGTGGAGACCAATGGGGTCGATTTTGCCACCTTCCGCCTTTCAGGATCCGTCAAGACTTGGTGGAGGGACTTTTGCCTATCTAGACCAGCAGGGTCTCCAGCATTGACATGGGATCAATTCGCGGAGTTATTTTTGGAGAAATTTCTCCCAGTCACTCAGTGGGAGGCACTTCGCAGGTAGTTCGAGCGCCTCAGCAGGGCTCCATTACAGTTACACAGTATGAGACTAGGTTCATTGATTTGGCACGCCATGCTATTGTTATTCTCCCCACAGAGCGAGAGAGGGTACGGAGGTTTATTGATGGATTGAGCCGATCCGTCTCCAGATGGCCATGGGAGCCGGTAGTGAGATTTCTTTTCAAGAGGCGGCCAATGCGGCCCGTAGAGTTGAGATGGCTCTCGCACAGGGAGGTGGTCAAATGTCGGATAGGAGGCCTCGTCATTCTGGTAGGTTCAGTGGCACCTCGTCTGGAGGTAGGGATTCTTATGGTAGAGGTCATTCACTGAGACCCTTTCAGTCAGCACTCCCGGTTTCTCATGGTACTCCAGGCGGTGGTGGTTCTCAGTAGCATTATTCTGATCAGCAGCCCATCAGTGCGCCTCTACTTCAGAGCTTTTGGGGAGGACATTCAGGTCGATAGGGCCAGCAGTCGCAGCAGCCGAGGGCATGTTATGGTTTTGGTGACCCCGATCACATTGTCAGGTTTTGCCCTCGAGCCTCAGGCAGCTCTCAGCAGCAGGGTCCTCACCCCATGATTCAGGCATCAGGTGATCCACAGCTCGCCCAGCCAGCTAGAGGCGATGTTAGGGATCATAGATGTGGAGGTAGAGACTCTAGAGGTGGAGCTTGGACCGACAGAGGTAGAGGTCAGCCAGTAGCCGATCGTCCTAGAGACATGGTTCAGGGAGGTGGGGCCCAACCTCGGTGTTATGCTTTGCCAGCCAGGCCAGAGGCTGAGTCCTCAGATACTGTTATTACAGGTACTATTATGGTATGTGATAGGGATGCTTCAGTGCTATTTGACCCTGTTTCTATGTATTCATATGTGTCGTCCTATTTTGCACCTTACCTGGCTATGCCTAGTGATGCTTTAGGTATCCCTATTTATGTATCTACACCAGTGGGTGATTTTATAGTGGTCGACCGAGTTCATCATTCCTGTGTGGTAGTGTTTGAGGGTCTTGATACCCGTGTTGATTTATTGCTCTTAGACATGGTGGATTTCGACGTCATATTAGGGATGGATTGGTTGTCCCCGTATCATGCTATCTTGGATTGTCACACCAAGATCGTGACCTTGGCTTTGCCAGATTTGCCCCGATTGGAGTGGAGAGGGACCCCAGGTCATGCCACCCGTAGTGTTATTTCATATGTAAAGGCTCGACGCATGGCCGAGAAGGGATGTTTAGCTTATTTGGCATATGTTCGCGATTCCAGCGCAGAGGTTCCTTCTATTGACTATGTTCCTATTGTTCGGGAGTTCCCCAAGGTTTTCCCTTCAGACCTGCCGGGTATGCCGCCTGACAGGGATATTGATTTCTGTATTGATCTAGCCCCAGGCACGCAACCCATTTCTATTTCTCCATATCGCATGGCCCCGCCAGAGTTGAAAGAGTTAAAGGATCAGTTGCAAGATTTGATAGAGAAGGGTTTTATCAGGCCTAGTGTTTCTCCTTGGGGTGCACTAGTGTTATTTGTGAAGAAAAAGGACAGATTGATGAGGATGTACATTGATTACCGGCAATTGAACAAGGTGAAGACAAAGAACAAGTATCTACTGCCGAGGATTGATGATTTGTTTGATCAGCTTCAGGGTGCAAAGTTGTTTTCAAAGATAGACTTGAGATCTGGCTACCATCAGCTGAGGATTAGGGCATCTGATGTCCCTAAGACAGCATTCCGCACTCGGTACGGGCATTATGAGTTTTTGGTCATGTTATTTGGGTTGACCAATGCCCCAACCGCATTTATGGAGTTGATGAACTGAGTGTTTTCAGACCATACTTGGACTTGTTCGTGATAATCTTTATTGATGATATTCTAGTGTACTCCCGCAGTCAGGAGGAGCACGAGCAGCACCACAGAGTGGTTCTTCAAACTCTGAAGGATAGTCAGTTGTATGCTAAGTTCTCGAAGTGCGAGTTCTGGTTGAGTTCGGTTGCATTTCTAGGTCATGTCATATCAGTAGAGGGTATTCAGGTAGATCCGAAGAAGATTGAGGCAGTCAGGAATTGGCCTCGACCAGCTTCAGCGACTGAGATTCGGAGTTTCTTAGGGTTAGCAGGTTATTACCGTTGGTTCATGGAGGGGTTTTCATCTATAGAAGCCCCGATGACCAGATTGACCCAGAAGGGTGCTCAGTTCAGATGGTCAGACGAGTGTGAGGAGAGCTTTTAAAAGCTCACGACAGCTCTGACTACGACACCAATATTGGTTTTTCCCACAGGCTCAGGGCCTTATATAGTTTATTGTGATGCTTCCCGTATTGGCCTTGGTGCGGTATTGATGCAGGATACGAGAGTCATTACTTATGCTTCAAGGCAATTGAAGATCCACGAGAAGAATTATCCGGTCCATGATCTAGAGTTGGCAGCCATTGTTCATGCTTTGAAGAATTGGAGGAATTACTTAAATGGTGTGACATGTGAGGTGTACACTGATCACAAGAGTCTGCAACACTTGTTCAAGCAGGAGTTGAACTTGAGGCAACGGAGGTGGTTGGAGCTATTGAAGGATTATGATGTTACTATTTTGTACCACCCGGGGAGAGCCAATGTGGTGGCCGATGCATTGAGTAGGAAGTCCGCCAGCATGGGTAGTCTTGCTTATGTTCCGATTAGCCAGAGACCACTTGCCTTAGATATTCAGGCCTTGGCCAATCAGTTTGTGAGGTTGGACATTTCTGAGCCTAGCAGAGTGTTAGCTTGCACGGTCGCTCGTTCTTCATTATTTGAGCGTATCCGTGATCGGCAATTTGATGATACCCATTTGTGTGTCCTGAGAGACACGGTACAATATGGAGGTGCCACGATGGTGACTTTAGATGATGATGGTGTTTTGAGGTTGCAGGGACGAGTTTGTATGCCCAATGTCGATGGGATTCGAGAGTTGATCTTAGCGGAGGCCCATAGTTCTCGATCTATTCACCCGGGCGCCGCAAAGATGTATCAGGACTTGCGGCAACATTATTGGTGGCGTAGGATGAAGAAAGATATTGTTGCATATGTGGCTCGGTGTTTGAACTGTCAGTAGGTCAAGTACGAGCATCAGAGGCCTGATGGTTTATTTCAGAGGATTGAGCTTCCCGAGTGGAAGTGGGAGAGGATTACCATGGATTTCGTTACTGGACTTCCGATGACTCGAAAGAAGTTTGATGCTATTTGGTTCATTGTTGATAGGCTGACCAAGTCAACGCATTTTATTCCTGTTTCAGCCACCTATTCATCGGAGAGGTTAGCTGAGATCGACATCCGAGAGATTGTTCGCCTTCATGGGGTACCGGCATCTATCATTTCGGACCGGGGTACGCAGTTTACCTCGCGCTTCTGGAGAGAAGTTCAGTAGGAGTTGGGCACCCAGGTTCAGTTGAGCACAACATTCCATCCTCAGATGGACGGCCAGTCCAAGAGGACTATTCAGATATTGGAGGATATGCTCCGAGCCCGTGTCAATGATTTTAGAGGCTCGTGGGACCAATTTTTTCCTTTAGCAGAGTTCGCCTACAACAGCATCTACCAGTCCAGCATTCAGATGGCTCCATATGAGGCGTTGTATGGTACGCGATGTCGGTCTCCAGTCAGATGGTCTGAGCCGGGAGAGGCTTTGTTATTGGGTACGGATTTAGTTCAGGAGGCCTTGGATAAGGTCAAGGTCATTCAGGACAGACTTCGTTCGGCTTAGTCGCGGCAAAAGAGTTATGCAGATCGCAAGGTTCGAGATATAGCTTTCATGGTTGGTGAGCTAGTATTGCTCCGTGTATCGCCTATGAAGGGCGTGATGAGATTCGAGAAGAAGGGCAAGCTTAGCCCTAGGTTCATTGGTCCATTTGAGATCCCCGATCGTGTGGGGGATGTGGCTTATAGACTTGCCTTGCCAACTAGCTTGTCAGCCATGCATCCAGTGTTTTATGTGTCCATGCTTCGGAGGTATCACGACGATCTAGCCCACGTGTTTGATTTCAGCACTGTCCAGTTGGACAAGGATCTGTCTTACGAGGAGGAGCCCGTAGCTATCCTAGACCGGCAGGTTCGACAGTTGAGGTCGAAGAGTTTTCCTTCAGTGCGTGTCCAGTGGAGAGGTCAGCCTCTTGAGGCATCGACCTGGGAGTCCGAGTCTGATATACGGAGCCGCTATCCTCATCTATTTCCCGGCTCAGGTACTTCTCTCTTTTGTCCGTTCGAGGACGAACGATTGTTTTAGAGGTGGAGGATGTGACGACCCAAAGGGTCATCACCTATTTCCTCATTCGTTCTGTGCTTCCGAGGCCTAGAAAACCTCACTTTTACTTTCCTCGACTTGCGTGCGCAGTCCGGGCATATAGCCGGAAGGCTTAAATATGAATTCTGTGTGAAAAATGATGAATTTTGATATTAATATGATTAAAGTTGACTTTGGTCAATATTTTGGATAAACGAACCCGTACCTAAGATTGGAACTGAGATTGGACGGTCACAGAAGGTCCGTAAAAAAATATGGGACTCGGGCAAGTGCCTGAAGACGAATTCCGAGGTCTAGAACCCTAGGAAAAGAATTTTTCTGCGAAATTATTTTTCTGAAATTATTAAGGAAAATGGAAATAAAAATTGATTAAAAGACTAAGGTATCAGGCTCTTATTTTGGTTCCGACGCCCGGTACAAGTCTTAAATATGTGCTAAGCGCTTTTTGTAAAGTTCGGTCGAAATCGGACATCATTTGACGTGTTTCAGACCTAAATATCTAAAGTTTGAAGTTTATGAAGTTTAATGAGAAAAGTGATGATTTTGAGGTTTGATTCCTCGTTATGATGTTATTTTGGCGATTCGATCGCATGGTTAAGTTCGTAGGATGTTGTTGAGTTAGTGTGTGTGTTTGGTTAGGAGCCCCGAGGGCTCGGGAGTGATTCAGAGGTGGTTCTGGGTGTTTTTGGCCTTAGAGAAATTGCAGAAAATGCTCAGTTCTGATATCTGGTACGTTGTTCTATGCGATCGCATAGCTTCTCCCACGATCACATAGTGTAAATTTCAAGAGCCTCAAATTGTTCTATGCGATCGCAACATACTTTGTGCGATCGCATTGCCCAGCCTCTCATACATATGCGATCGCATTGTCCCCCTCGCGATCGCGTAGAGCATTTCCCTTGCCCAGTCGCATTTACTCTATGCGTTCGCAACTTATCTTTCGCGATCGCATTGCCTTACTCCCTCTACCCTATGCGATCGCATGGCCTTCTCCGCGATCGCATAGGGCATTTTTGCCCAGTGATTTTTAAAGCTCAAAAACAGACCAGTGACGGGATTATTCCCAAGTTTCACACGAGCTCTTCCTCCCCACACCCCATAAGCGATTTTTAGTCCTATTCTTCACCAAAGCTTCTTGGGTATGTATTATCTAACTCGTTTTCTTCATTTTCTATCATCATTTATCAAATTCCTAGACCTAAATCATGAAATCAAAGTAGAAATTAAGGGTTTTAGGTAGAGTTCGGGTTTTGAGAATTTTGGGTGATTCAACCTCAATTTGGGGTCGAATCTTAAAATAAATTATATATTTGAACTCGTGGGGTTATGGGTGATTGGGTTTTGGTCCGAGCCTCGTGTTTGGACCATGTGGACTCGGTGTCTAATTTTGGTATCTTTGGAAGAATGCTAGGAAATTCATATCTAGGCTATGAGATGTTGCCATTGAGTCTTTATTGATATTATTGAATTAATTATGCCTAGATATTATTGTTTCGGAGTCGGATTATAGAGGAAAGGCGGTATTTGAGGATTGATCGCTATTATTTGGACCGAGGTAAGTGTTTGATCTAACTTTGGCTTGAGGGAATAGGATTAGAGTGTTATTAATTGCTAATTGCTAAATGATCGAGTACGGCGTATAGGCGTGGTGACTAGCATCTATACACCGGTGTCTAGCATGATTGTGGGTCCTTGTTTATACTTATTTTGATATTTTTGGGACTCTTCCATGCTAATTGATGAATTCTACATAATGTGAAGAGTATGAGGATTAGTTATGAATTGTGAATTTCTTGGCGCGTTGGCTCGAACGATAAAAATACTATTGAGTAAGAAATGAAAGAAATGGAAAGAGATATGATTAATCCCTTGCCGGGATGGTGTGAGTATATTGATTATCTCCCTTGCCGGGATGTGAAAGTTGTTATTGTTGCTCCCTTGCCGGGATTTAGCTGTTTAATTGTATTTTCCCTTGCCGGGACATTTCTTATTATTTGCTTATTCCTTCGCCCGTTTGGTTGTGATTGCTGTTTGGGTGAGGAAGAGTGATATTTGCACGAAGGGTCATTCCGTGCCATGTTTTGATTATATTTGCACGAAGGGTCATTCCGTGCCATGTTTTGATTATATTTACACGAAGGGTCATTCCGTGCCATATTTTGATTATATTTGCATGAAGGGTCATTCTGTGCCATATTTTGATTATATTTGCACGAAGGGTCATTCCGTGCCATGAAATTAGATTTATGTGAGGGAAAGCACGAATGGTGATGTCGTGCATTTTATTTGATTGCTTTGGTAAGAATGAGAGTAAAAGCAAGAAGGTTGATGCCGTGCAACTGTTGATTTTCCTGCTTTTGTTAATTATTGTTATTGCCCTGTTTCTTACTAAAGTTGTTGACTTTATAGCCGGATTGTACTCCCCTATAGCATGCTTCCCTCCCTTTTAACTGTTTAACTTCGGTATTTTTTTCTTTTATTGCATATATATATATATATATATATATATATATATATATATATATATATATATATATATATATATATATATATATATTGAACTGCACAGGTTGATTTGGTAGTCCTGTCTAGCCTCGTCACTACTTCGCTAGGTTTAGGCCAGGCACTTACTAACACATGGGGTCAGTTGTGCTGATGCTACACTTTTGTACTTTTTGCATAGATCACGGTACCGGAGCAGCTTTTGGACCATAGCAGTAGCATACTGAGCGGGAGCTAACTTCAGTCCAGGGACTTACGAGGTAGCCTAGCTGGTGTTCGCAGGCCGAAGTCCCTTTCCATATTTTTCTGTTTGTTTTCATTGTACCGAGATAGACATTATGTATTTTCTATTCAAACTTGTTTGTAGCACTGTTTAGTGGTTCGTGAGATAGCGACTCCAGTCTTGGGTAGTGAAATGTTAAACTTCTGCATTTGTTTTTTGGGTTTTCAGTTATTTATGTTTTAAAAGACTTCCGCATCTACTTAAAGACTAGTTAATTTATTATTTTTGTGTTGTTATCCGAAATAGTTTGAATGTTTGGTTTGCCTAGCTCCCACAGTAGGCGCCATCACGACTCCTGATGGTGGGAAATCTAGGTCGCGACAAATACAAAGCAAAGAAAAAGAGCAGCAATTCCACCATTAACAGCCATTAAAAAGCTTGAAATCTTTGAATTCAAATTTGGGTTTTCAAAAATCATTATTTGTTTGGATTGGGTGTTGTTGAAAATAATTGGGAACATGATTTGGAGTTTATATCTTAATTTTGAGGGGTTTTGGTGAAGATTAGACTTGGTTTTGACTGAATTTCAGATTAAAACTCGAAGAAGAAGAAGAAGAAGACGTATATTGCAGAAATTGTAGAAAAGCTGTAGATAAATTGAAGAAAAATTGTAGACTGTTGTTTATTTATTTTTCTTTTATTCATTTACTTATTGTATGAAAGTTGAATAATATTGTATAAAAATTATATTTAAGTGGATGATTTAGTACTGTTTTTGACAAAAATATGTATAAAAAATGTGAAACATATATTTCAGGGGAAGCATGTTGAGTCCAAATATGTACCCAGTTTGTGGATATTTTGTAGATAAATTGTAGATTATTTGTATTTTGATTGTAGATGCTTTATTTTCTGTTTTCACAAATAAAAAAATGATTAAAACTTCTACAAATCTTTTAAAATATGCAATTATGTCAAAAATCCCAATTATTCTATAATTGAATGTGAGTTGGGATACTAAAATTCAATCTACCCTGTTTGTAGATATTTTGTAGATAAATTGTAGATTATTTGTATTCTGATTGTAGATGCTTTGTTTTCTGTTTTCACGAATAAAAAACGACTAAAACTTCTATAAATCTTCTGAAAAAAATACAATTATATCGAAAATCCCAATTATGCTACAATTAAATGGGAATTAAGATATTAAAATTCAATGTACCCAGTTTTTAGATATTTTGTAGATAATTTGTAGAAATATTGAAATTCTGTATTTTCATATTAATTTTTCATATGATATATATTTTTGTTGTAGATTAAATGTAGAAAACAAGCCATTGTGAGTCTTGTTTGACTCATTCGTCACATTCAACATATTCTACAAATTCACGTCTCTTTAAATACAATACAACCATACTTTCTTGAATTTAAAGGTATAGCAATATATATAACTTAAAAAACATCTTCTCCTCCGCACAAATTAGCTCCAAAACAGACGAAGTGGAATAACAAGCTCCCATCAAAACTTTTAACACAAAAACACAAAGCTCAAAAATAAATAAATAACAGTTTATAATTTTTCTACAACTTCTGCAATATAATGTATGTAATGTCTTCTTCTTCTTCGAATTTCAATATGAAATTTAGCCAAAAACAAGTCTAATCTTCACCAAAACCCCTCAAAATTGAGATATAAATTCCAAACCATATTCCCAATTATTTACAACAACACCCAATCCAAACAAATAATGGTTTTTGAAAATTCAAATTTGAATTCAAAGCTTCAAAGCTTTTTAATGGATGTCAATAGTGGGAGAATTGCTGCTCTCTTTTCCTTTCCTCTTATATTACTGAAGGAAACCGAAATCATAAGCATCAAAAGTTATTGCTGTGTATGAAACCTTGAAGATTTGACTTCAATTTTGACTGGTTATAAAAGAAAAAACCTTAATTTTGGACGTTAATGGTAGATGGTTTCAATTATTTTTCTGGATTTAGCAGAGGGTTTCAATTATTTTTCTGGTTTTTCTAGTTTCTAGGTGTGGTGATACGTGGGTGAGGGTGTAGAGTTGGGAGAGAGAAACGTGGGGGGATGGGGATTTGGAGGAATATATGGTACCATAAATTTAGGAGTGATATAAGGTACAATTAATGTACGGTTAAAACACCTTATGGTATAGACTTAGTAATTAAGTATACTAAATGTAATTATATCAAACCTTAAACATTGAGGGAAATATAGTTTCCTATATGACATAGGAATGTAAAAATTCCTTCCCAAATTATAGGGTCAAGATTCATGAAGTCCTTGTCCCTTTAAATCTCACGAGGGCTAGTAATTCTATTATTACAATAATATCAATCTTGTTCTCAGGGCTAGTTCAATTATTATAATTATTTCCTTCATTTGGCAAATCACAATGAATCAAATTACGTACTAAAATTGATAATACTTGATTGTCACACTTTTTTCTTTAATAATGTACCCAGACAAGTTAAATTATTCTTATGAAGTGTCACAACATACTAAGTTTTAATTAAGAACTTTATTGATTTTAAGGATTTTAATATCACATTTTCGACATGAGAATATGTAGGGACGATAATGGAAATATTTTCCTCAAGAAAGTAATTTTGTCTTCTCGACATGTTTTAGAGACAGGAGTTTTATATGGTCAATAAGGGAAATTAAAAAGGGTAAAATGGAAAGGCTATCTCCACCGTAACAAATACTATTCCCAAACACCTTTTGTCCCTCGGAGAATGATAGCTGATAACATCATCATGAGCCATGAGCTGGATAAAAGCTATAGAAGGAAAAATATATCACCAAGGTGTATGTTGAAGATAGATATGCAAAAAGCTTATGATTCTGTGGAGTGGATATATATAGAGCAAAATAATGAAATTACTAGGAATATCTGAAAAGTTTGTAAGGTGGATAATGAAATGCATCAGTACTGGGCATTATACAATAATCATCAATAGGCAACCAGCAAAACTTTTTGAAGCAAGGAAGGGACTTAGACAGGGTGACCCATTGTCTCATGTGCTATTTGTGATGGCATTGGAGTACTTGAGTAGACTATTGAAAAGCTTAAAGGGGAACAAAGAATTCAAGTACCACCCTAAGTGTGCTAAAGTCAATTTAGTACACTTAGGTTTTGCTGATGATGGAGATATACAATCAGCCAAGGAAATGCATCAACAATTTAAAACCTTTTCTGAGGCATCAGGACTAATTGCAAACCAAAACAAGAGCTGCATATACTTTGGAGGAGTTGATCCTGTGAATCAAAGAAAGATTATGGATATGCTGGGATACAACAAGGGAGAGTTACCTTTCAGATACTTAGGGGTACCTTTAAGTACAAAGAAGCTATCAATTATTCAATGTGAACCTTTGATTGATAGGATGCTGAACAAAATACAATGCTGGATAACAAAATTTCTGTCATATGCAGGGAGAACTGTGCTTATAAAGAATGTCTTGACTGCAATTCAAAATTTTTGGGCTCAGATCTTTATACTGCCAAAGAAGATTATTCAGTTCATTGAAACAATATGCAGAATGTTTCTATGGTCAGGGAATACAGAGCCTACTAGGAAGGCATTGATAGCTTGGAAAAAATTATGCTGTCCAAGAGTTGCAAGTTGTTTGAACTTTACTAATGTGGAACTATGGAACAAGGCTGCCATTTGCAAATTATTATGGAACATATGCAAGCAGAAGGAAAAGTTATGGATACAATGGGTAAATGCTTACTACATAAAAGGGAATACAGTATGGAGTACAACACCTAAGAATGCATCTTGGGTCATTCAACAGATTTTCAAGGCAAAGAAGTATTTTAAAAATGCTGGCTACATTGAACAAGAGGTGCAGAGGATAGAAAGCTTCTCAATCAAACAAATGTATAAAGCCATACAGGGGGGAGTTCCAGAAGGTAGCTTAGAGGAAAGTAATATGCAATAACTATGGGCATCCAAAATGGATATTCATATTGAGAATTGCAATTCTGGAAAGACTGGCAACAAAAGAAAGATTAGCAAGATGGGGAGTAAATATAGAGACCACGTGTGCACTATGCCAACAAGGGATTGAAACAGTCCAACATTTGTTCTTTGAATGCGAAATGACAACAATATGGCAACAACTGCTGGATTGGCAAGGAATACAAATGAGGAAGCTGAAATGACAAGAAGAGCTGGCATGGGTACAAAGAGCAGCAAAAGGAAGAAGTGGAGGAGCAGCTTTATGCAGAATGACATTAGCTGCTATAGTTTACTATATATGGCAAGAAAGGAGAACATCAACAAGCATAGTCAAAAAGATCATTCAGGAGATCCACATTAGGGCCACCATGTTTCCTAAGTTAGAAAGGACTATGATCAAAGTAAACTGGTACCCGGATACAGTGGAACAGTGATAGAAGATAGGAAAGTAGGAAAATAAAAGTGTAGAAGGGCCCAAATTGGGGCTGCATGTCCAGTGGGGTGTCTTGTTTGTTTGATTCTATACATATTTTACTTGGTAAATAAAGTTAATTAATTACCAAAAAAAATATTATAAACAAAGGGTTCAATAAAATATATTAGACGTGCAGCCGTAATACAACAATAATGATTAAATTTAATCCACAATAATATGAACTCTTCGTCACTTACGCGATTAATCAAAAGTCAGGATTTAGACAACACATGATGATACTTAATTAAAAGAATTTATTAAAGAGAAATTATGTGCATTTTAAAAGAAGGGACGACCATAAATATAATATCCTTTTGTAGGTCTTTAATATATGTTAACATCATTTAATAGGAGAATGTTGACACTTAGAACATAATTCTAATTACTATAATAAACCATCTAAGGTGACATAACTGTACGTGTATTGGTTTGACAAAATGGTTTCCCTTTTATCATTTGTAGTTGAAATGAAACTGGGAATTCATTGATTATTAGACGTACCTTATTATTTTAATTAAAATAGAACCCCAACAAACTAAAATATATCAAGGGTGGCCATTGCACAACCACAGAAATGTTTGGACGGAATATAAAAAAAGAAAAGAGAGATTAATATAATCCTTCCCAAGGTTGATTGGTCTGTTCATTTCCACCTTTTTCAACAAGTTCGAGCTTTAGTCATAGCTTGACAATTAACAAAAAAAAAAAAAAAAAAAAAA
>MU766457.1:72224-90934 GCA_026770625.1 Nicotiana glauca
GGTTGTCGACCCCTCTCAGTCAATATAGATTTGGCCTCACGGGCAAGCTAAGATAATACGGGGTTCCCAACCCACCTGTTATCCTCATAAAGATTACCAATTTCTAAAGCCGGATCAATTTTTATGTTTATCAGCCAAGAACATGACTGAGGGTAAGAATTTCAATAAGTAAAGTAAGGTCAACAGTACAAATGCCCCTAAGGGTTCTACAGATCGGCACAAGGCCCCAAACATGGCATTTAGCCCATAATGTAATGATATTACTTTAGTCTCAGTAAAAATACAGTAGTTTCATCACTTGGGATGGACCAAGTCCGAATCCCCAACAATATCAAACCCCACACTCATAATGCCACATGTGTCTCATCCCAACATAGCACTATGTTGTGCAAATCCGGGGATTCAAACCCTCAGAACATCATTTATAACCATTACTAACCTCAAGCTGGCCGAAATCCTAGCTCGCTACTCCCTTACCTCGCAAATCGACCTCCTCGAGCGCCGAATCTGGTCAAAACCACAAGGAATACGTTACAATAGGCTAAGGGAATACAACCCAATCGAAAAGACTCGAAAACTATCGAAAATTACGAAGTTGCCAAAACCTGAGCCCCGGGCCCACTTCTCAAAATCCAGAAAATTTTACATCAAAATGATCCTTATACCGCCACAAGTCTGTACATATCAAATTCACCAAAATCGGAGTCCATTTGACCCCTCAAATCACTAGTTTAAGCTCTCTTAAGTTTCAAGCCCTAACCTCCATTTTTGATCCCAAATTCCTTGATATTTCACCCTTAATTCATGTAATAACACATTAGATTTATGTTTTAGGCTCAGAATTTCTTACCCCAATGAAGTACCTTGATTCCCTCTCCAAAATCGCACTAAAGCCTCCAAGTCCGAAGTGGAAGTATTGAGTTCTTTCAAAAGATTCGCGAAGTTAAAATTTAATACCTCTGAACAGCCCTTCCCGCTTCTACGATAAGATAGTCGCTTCTGCGACACTATTTTTGCGAATTCCCTTCTACTTCTGCGATTTCTAAATCCTTGCCCAGGACCGCTTCTGCGGTCCTCCACCCACATACGCGATACCGCTTTTGCGGTCAATATGTCCGCTTCTGCGGAAAGCCCCCAGGCCTCACCTTTCGCTTCTGCGACTTGGCCTCCGCTTCTGCGGAACCGCTTTTGCGGTCCATTTCTGCAGAAGCGAAAATACCAGATACCAGATGTGGTAGCAGTCCTTAAACTCCATATTTCATCCCGTTAGCCATCAGAAATCACTCCGAGGCCCCCGGGACCTCAACCAAAAGTGCCAACCCGTTCTAAAACATCATCGAAACTCACTCCAATCATCAAAACTTATCCAACAACACTAAAATCATCATTTCCCGACGGATTCAAACCTAAGTTCTTCTTAAACTTCCAAAATACGCGTTTGATCAAAAACCCAACCTAAACACCTCCGAATCAACTGAAATTTTGCACCCACATCCCAAATCACCTAACGAAGCTACTGAAACTCTCTGAATCCCATTCCGACCCTCGGATCAAAATTTCACCTATCAACCGGATATCACCAAAATGCTAACTTCGCCAATTCAAGCATAATTCTACACCGGGTCTCCAAAAACAATTTCGATCGCACTCCTAAGTCACAAATCACTCCCCGAAGCTAACCGAATCACCGAAAATCACATCCAAGCCCTCTAACTCACAAGTTAACATCCAGTTGACTTTTTCAAACCAAAGCTTCCTTAAAGAGACTAAGTGTCTCATTTCCTACCAAACTCAATCCGAATTAGCTCAAACTCCCCAAACGCAGATAATGAAACACGAAGAAACATAAAACGGGGGAAACAGGACAATAGCACATGAGACGATGGATCGGGTCGTCAAATCCTCCCCAACTTAAAAAAATGCTCGTCCTTGAGCGGGTCAAGAAACATACCTGAAGCCTCAAATAGGTGAGGGTATCTGCTCCGCATCTCCTGCTCGGTCTCCCAAGTGGCCTCCTCCACAGGCCGACCTCTCTACTGCACCTTCACCGAAGCTATATCCTTTGATCTCAACTTCCGAATCTGACAACTCAAAATATCTACTGGCTCCACATCATAGGTCAAATCATCATCCAACTGAACCGTGCTGAAGTCCAAAACATGGGACGGGTCCGCAACATACTTTCGGAGCATAGACACATGAAACACTGGATGCACACTCGACAAGCTGGGTGGCAAAGCAAGCTTGTAAGCCACCTCTCCAACCCTCCTAAGCACCTCAAAAGGTCCGATGAACCGCGAACTCAGCTTCCCTTTCTTTCCAACCCTCATAACACCCTTCATAGGTGAAACCTTCAGCAAAACCTTCTCACCCTCCATATAAGACACATCTCGGACCTTCCGGTCCGCATAACTCTTTTGATGCGACTGAGCTGTGCGAAGTCTCTTCCGAATCACCTTCACTTTCTCTAAGGCATCCTGGACCAAATCTATCCCTAGCAACCTAGCCTCGCCGGGCTCAAACCAACCTACTGGAGATCCACACCGCCTCCCATACAAGGCTTCATACGGTGCCATCTGAATGCTGGATTGATAGCTGTTGTTGTAGGCGAACTCTACAAGTGGCAAAAACTCATCCCAAGAACCTCCAAAGTCAATCACACAGGCACGCAACATATCCTCCAATATCTGAATGGTCCGCTCGGTCTGCCCGTCCGTCTGAGGATGAAACACTGAGCTCAGCTCTATCTGTGTACCTAACTCTAGCTGAAATGTCCTCCAAAACTGAGAAGTGAATTGAGTACCTCTATCCGAGATAATAGAAACTGGAACCCCATGCAACCGAACAATCTCCCAAATAAAGATCCCTGCCAGCCGCTCCAAAGAATATGAAGTACAAATCGGAATGAAATGCGCGGACTTGGTCAACCGATCCACAATCACCCAAATCGAATCGAACTTCTTCAAAGTATGAGGAAGACCACTCACAAAGTCCATAGTAACTCTCTCCCACATCCACTCAGGAATAACCATCTGCTGAAGCAAATCACCCGGTCTGTGATGCTGATATTTCACCTGCTGACAGTTGAGACACCGAGCCATAAATCCCACAATGTCTTTCTTCATTCTTCTTCACCAGTAGTGCTGCCTCAAGTCCTGATACATCTTCGCGGCACCCAGATGGATGGAATACCGCGAACTGTGAGCCTCTTCAAGAATCAAATCTCTAAGCCCATCCACATTGGGCGCACAAATCTGGCCCCGCATCCTCAATACACCATCATCACCAATGTTCACATATCGGGCATCGCCACGCTGGATTCTGTCCTGGAGGACAAGCAAATGTGGATCATCATACTGGCGCTCTCTGATGCGATCATATAAAGAAGACCGATAAACCAAGCAAGCCAATACCCGGCTGGGCTCCAAAATGTCTATCCTCACAAACTGATTGGCCAAAGCCCGAACATCAACTGCTAAGGGCCTCTCCCCAACTGGAATATATGGCAAACTCCACATACTGACTGCTTTTCGGCTCAAGGCATCGGCCACCATATTGGCCTTTCCCGGATGATATAAAATGGTAATATCATAATCTTTTAGCAACTCAAGCCACCTCCGCTGCCTCAAATTAAGATCCTTTTGCTTGAACAAATGCTAAAGACTGCGATGATCGGTGAATACCTCACAAGATACGCCATATAGATAGTGCCTCCAAATCTTCAAAGCATGGACTATAGCAGCCAACTCTAAGTCATGGACAGGGTAGTTCTTCTTGTGGGGCTTCAACTGACGAGAAGCATATGAAATCACTCTACCCTCCTGTATCAAAACACATCCAATCCCAACTCTCGAAGCGTCACAATAAACTGTGTAAGAACCAGAAGCTGATGGCAAGACCAATACTGGAGCTGTGGTCAAAGCTGTCTTGAGCTTCTGAAAGCTCTCCTTGCACTCATCCGACCATACAAATGGAGTACTCTTCTGCATCAACTTGGTCAAGGACGAGGCAATAGATTAGAAACCCTGAACGAACCGGCGATAAGAACCCGCCAAATCGAGGAAACTACGAATTTCTGTGGCTGAGGTCGTTCTAGGCCAACTTTGCACTGCCTTAATCTTCTTTGGGTCGACCTGATTACCATCGCTAGACACCACGTGTCCCAAGAAAGCCACTGAACCAAGCCAAAACTCACACTTGGAGAATTTCGTATACAGCTTCTCCTCCCTCAATCTCTGTAACAGAACCCGCAAATGCTGTGTGTGCTCCTCCTGGCTACGCGAGTACACCAGAATATCATCAATAAATACAATAACAATGAGTCCAAATACGGCCGAAATACACTGTTCATCAAATGCATGAACGCTGCGGGGGCATTAATCAGTCCAAAAGACATGACAAGAAACTCATAGTGCCCATATCTAGTCCTGAAGGCAGTATCATAATATCTGATTCCCTGATCTTCAACTGGTGATAAATCGAACGGAGATAAATCTTGGAGAACACCCTCGCTCCCTGAAGCTGGTCAAATAAATCATCAATACGAGGTAGGGGATACTTGTTCTTCACTGTTACTTTGTTTAACTGCCTGTAATCAATGCACATCCTTATTGTGCCATCTTTCTTCTTAACAAATAGGACAGGTGCACCCCACGATGACATACTAGGCCGAATGAACCCCTTATCTAGG
Organism: Nicotiana glauca; assembly: GCA_026770625.1. Classification (NCBI taxonomy): domain Eukaryota; kingdom Viridiplantae; phylum Streptophyta; class Magnoliopsida; order Solanales; family Solanaceae; genus Nicotiana; species Nicotiana glauca. Next base: position 76,915 of record MU766457.1, read on the forward strand.
AGTTCCTGATGCTGCTCTTTCAACTCTTTCAGCTCCGCTGGTGCCATACGATACGGCAAAATGGAAATGGGCTGAGTGCCCGACACCAGATCAATACCAAAATTAATATCCCTGTCCGGAGGCATGCCCGACAGGTCTAGAGGAAAAATATTGGAAAATTCCCTCACAGTTGGGACAGAGTCAATACTAGAAGTCTCGGCTCCGACATCCCGCACAAAAGCTAAATATGACAGGCACCCCTTCCCAACCATACGCTGGGCTTTCAGGAAAGAAATCACCCTACTTGGGACATAATCAGACACACCACACCACTTGATCCTCGGAACACCCGGCATCGCCAAAGTGACTGTCTTAGCATGACAGTCTAGAATAGCATGACACGGAGATAGCCAATCCATACCCAGAATAACATCAAAGTCCACCATGCTCAATAGCAATAAATCAACTCGGGTCTCCAGACCCCCAATAGTCACCAAGCACAGCCGATATACATGGTCTACAATAATAGTGTCACCCACTGGGGTGGATACATGAACAGGTAGGGCAAGACACCCTCGAGTCATACCTAAATGATGAGCAAAATATGAAGACACGTAGGAATAGGTGGAACCGGGATCAAATGAGACTGAGGCATCTGTATGGAAGACTGAAATAATACCTGTGATAACAACATCCAAGGCAATAGCATCTGCCCTGCCCTTAAGAGCATAAAAGCGAGCCTGACCTCTGTCCGATCGGCCTTCCCCACTAGGGCGACCCCTGGCTGCCTGTCCCTTACCCCTAGCTGGCGGGGCGGGTGCTGAAGAAATCGGGCTAGAAGATGAAGACTGACCCCTCTACTGAGATGAGCTAACAGCACGGCGAGGACACTCCCTTCGCATATGTCTGAACTCTCCACACTCATAGCAACTCCCGGGTGCTGGGAACTGGGACTGAAGGGAACCCCTCGCACCAGAGTAACTGGCTGATGCACTCGGCCTGGAAGAACCCTGAACAGATGGAGCACGAGATGAACTATGTGCTGGAAGAGCGCCGAGAGATGGCTGACTCTGCTGGGAACCCTAATAACCTCGACCAAAAGATCCACCTCTGTACTCAGGTCGAGCTGACTGAGCGGGCCTGAAGGAACGACCCCTGCTCTGTTGAGACTGGCCCCTAGATGGAGCACTACTAAAACTACCCGAGCCTCGAGGCCTCTTGGCCTTCCTCTTCTCTCTCTTTTGATGGCGAGCCGTCTTAATATCGCGAGCAATATCAACTGCATCCTCGAAGGTATGACTCAAAGTCCTCTTTCGGGTCATCAGAATATGGATAGGATAAACAAGTCCATCCACAAACCTCCTAATCCTCTCCCGATCAGTCGGGACCATCCATGGAGCATAGCGAGCCAACTCTAAAAATCTCGCCTCGTACTGAGACACTGTGATATCTCCCTGGCGAAGCCATTCAAACTGTCTACACAGCTCCTCTCTCTGAGACTGCGGTATCCACTTCTCCAAGAAGAGAGTGGAGAACTCCTGCCAAGACAAAGGTGTTGTACCAAGTGAAGGCTGCTCCAGAAAACTGAAATGTAGTAAAAGCCATACTGCTGGACTCGAGAATCCCCTCTGTCCGAAGCATACACTGACACTTGTCAAGAAAACCCTGGGCGTCCTCGCCCTGTGCACCACTGAAAGAAGGAAGCTGAAGCCTACTGAACCTCTCAAGACGACGCTGCTCATCATCTGGCATAACAGGAACCACAAAATCCTAAAACGGTGCAACCGACGGAACTGGTGCAACCTGCTGAGCTGGAGGTGCCTCTGGTGTTTGCAAAACCTGCACTACCTGCTCAGGTGTGAGAGCAGCGAGGGTCTGATTTCCTCCCCCGGCCTGCGAAGTAGCTGCTGCAATAGTGGCTGAGACTGCCTGAGCCGAGCCAGTGCAAACTAATAAAATCTTAGTTAGGGCCTCCTGAAGACCTGGAATCACAATAGGCACAGTTGGTGCCTGTACAGGTGTTATTGGAGTCTCTACAGCCGGAGCCTGAACCAGAGCTGAGGCAACTGGTGGGTCAACAGGTGCTGCCCTCGATGCTCTGCCTCGACCACGACCTCGTCCACGGCCTCTGGTGGCCTCAGTAGGTGGTACAGGTGGTCGTCCGCCACGTCTGGTAGTGCGGGTTCTCGCCATCTGCGAGAGAATAGAATACATAAGTTTAGTTTGCGGATCAACAAAGTCGCACGACAAGAATTTCAAGAATATGAGGTTTTCCTAAAGGTTCTGCAGCCTCTTGAGGATAAATTCAGACGTCTCCGTACCGATCTACGAGACTCTACTAAACCAACTCAAGACTCGCAAGACCTAGTAACCTAGGCTCTGATACCAACTTGTCATGACCCCAAATCCCCGGTCGTGTTGGCGCCCAACACAGTGCTAGGCAAGCACGACTAAATTCATCACTCTCAACCCCTTATGTAGAAATCATTTCAAATTAGCAGGAATTAAATCCAAATTAACACGATTAAAAATCCTGAAATAGTAGGTAAAATAGTGCGAAAAACCATACAATAGCAATACCATTCCCACCGATCTGGTGTCACGAGTCGAGCCTCTAATACAAGACTAAGTAGCAACCTATACATAGAGTCTGTCTAGAATGCGGAAAAGTAAAGCGGATAAGGGAAGAAATCAGGTCCTGCAGACACCATGCAGCTACCTTAATAACTCCTGTGATAATCTGGGTAGCAGCAGAGACTCAACTATGCCTCCGGGACACTGTATCTGCACACATGGTGCAGGGAGTAAAGTGAGTACTCCGACTCAGTGAGTAATAGCAATAAATAATGGCTGAAGGAAAGAAAACTCGTAAAAACACTATGCAGTTCTATAGCACAACAGTAGAAGTAATTTTAGCAACATCTGAATGAGGAAAGTCAGTTAAAATCCCTTTTCAAGCCAGTTTTCCTCTCCTTAACTTTTTACGATAACCAAATTCATAACTACACTGCTGCGGCGTGCAGCCCGATCCATATATATATATATACTGCTGCGGCGTGCAGTCCGATCCAATAATAATAGTCGACTGCGCTCACTGGGGGTGTGTGCAGACTCCGAAGGGGCTCCTTCATCCCAAGCGCTATGCTACTGCGGTGTGCAGTCCGATCCATATGATATACTACTGCGGCGTGCAGTCCGATCCATATAATATATTACTGTGGCGTGCAGTCTGATCCATATAATATATTTATATATGTATATATACTACTGCGGAATACAACCTGATCCATAGCATGTCAAATACCCTTGCAAATGGGGTTGTAGACCCCTCTCAGTCAATATAGATTTGGCCTCACGGGCAAGCTAAGATAATACGGGGTTCCCAACCCACATGTTATCCTCATAAGGATTTACCAATTTCTAAAGTCGGATCAATTTTTATGTTTATCATCTAAGAACATGACTGAGGGTAAGAATTTCAGTAAGTAAAGTAAGGTCAACCAGTACAAATGCCCCTAAGGGTTCTACAGATCGGCACAAGGCCCCAAACATGTCATTTAGCCCAGAATGTAATGATATTACTTTAGTCTCAGTAAAAATACAGTAGTTTCATCACTCGGGATGGACCAAGTCTGAATCCCCAACAATATCAGACCCCACGCTCATAATGCCACGTGTGTCTCATCCCAACATAGCACTACGTTGTGCAAATTCGGGATTTCAAACCCTCAGAACATCATTTATAACCATTACTCACCTCAAGCAGGCCGAAATCCTAGCTCGCTACTCCCTTGCCTCGCAAATCGACCTCCTCGAGTGCTGAATCTGGTCAAAACCACAAGGAATATGTTACAATAGGCTAAAGGAATACAACCCAATCGAAAAGACTCGAAAACTATCGAAAATCACGAAGTTGGCAAAACCTAAGCCCCGGGCCCACTTCTCAAAATCCAGAAAATTTTACATCAAAACGATCCTCATCCCGCCATGAGTCTGTACATATCAAATTCACCAAAATCGGAGTCCATTTGACCCCTCAAATCACTAGTTTAAGCTCTCTTAAGTTTCAAGCCCTAACCTCCATTTCTGATCCCAAATTCCTTGATATTTCACCCTTAATTCATGTAATAACACATTAGATTTATGTTTTAGGCTCAGAATTTCTTACCCCAATGAAGTATCTTGATTCCCTCTCCAAAATCGCACTAAAGCCTCCAAGTCCGAAGTGGAAGTATTGAGTTCTTTCAAAAAATTCACGAAGTTAAATTTCAATACCTCTGAATAGCCCTTCCCACTTCTGCGATAAGATAGTTGCTTCTGCGACACTGCTTTTGCGAATTCCCTTCCGCTTTTGCGGTTTCTAAATCCTTGCCCAGGACCGCTTCTGTGGTCCTCCACCCACATACGCGATACTGCTTTTGCGGTCAATATGTCCGCTTCTGCGGAAAGCCCCCAGGCCTTACCTTTCGCTTCTGCGACTTGGCCTCCGCTTCTGCGGTCCATTTCCGCAGAAGCGAAAATACCAGATACCAGATGTGGCAGCAGTCCTTAAACTTCATATTTCATCCCGTTAGTCATCCGAAATCACCCCGAGGCCCCCAGGACCTCAACCAAAAGTGCCAACCCATTCTAAAACATCATCCAACCTCGCTCCAATCATCAAAACACATCCAACAACACTAAAATCATCATTTTCTGACGGATTCAAACCTAAGTTCTTCTTAAACTTCCAAAATACGCGTTTGATCAAAAACCCGATCTAAACACCTCTGAATCAACTGAAATTTTGCACCCACATCCCAAATCACCTAACGAAGCTACTGAAACTCTCATAATCCCATTCCAACCCTCGGATCAAAATCTCACCTATCAACCGGATATCGCCAAAATGCTAACTTCGCCAATTCAAGCCTAATTCTACACCGGATTTCCAAAATCAATTCCGATCGCACTCCTAAGTCACAAATCACTACCCAAAGCTAAACGAATCGCCGAAAATCACATCCGATCCCTCTAACTCACAAGTAAACATCCGGTTGACTTTTCCAAACCAAAGCTTCCTTAAAGAGACTAAGTGTCTTATTTCCTACCAAACTCAATCTGAATCAGCTCAAACTCCCCAAACGCAGATAATGAAACACGAATAAGCATAAAAACGGGGGGAACGGGACGATAGCACATGAGACGACGGATCGGGTCGTCACACACACACACACATATATATACATACACTTACGCTATACTATGCACTAATTATAAGTGTATTAGGTAATATTATATCGAATATAGCTTATATGTATAATATATATAATTACGCTATACTATGCACTAATTATAAGTGTATTATATAATATTATATCGAATGTAGCTTATATATATATAATATATAAACTTATGCTATACTATTCACTAAGTATAAGTGTATTAGGTAATGTTATATCGAATCTAGCTTATATATATATAATATATATACTTACGCTATACTGTGCACTAATTATAAGTGTATTAGGTAATATTATATCGAATGTAGCTTATATATATATAAAATAAATACTTACGCTATACTATGGACTAAGTATAAGTATATTAGGTAATGTTATATCGAATCTAGCTGATATATATACTTACGCTATACTATGCACTAATTATAAGTGTATTAGGTAATGTTATATCGAGTCTAGCTTGTATATATACTTACGCTATACTATGCACTAATTATAAGTGTAATAGCTAATATTATATCGAATGTAGCTTATATATATATAATATATATATACTTACGCTATACTATGCACTAAGTATAAGTGTATCAGGTAATGTTATATTGAATGTAGATTTTATATATATATATATATATATGATACTTAATATGATTAGTGCATAGTATAGCATAAGTATATATATATTATATATATATAAGCTAGATTCGATGTAACATTACCTAATACACTTTTTATATATATATATATATATATGGAGCTTAATATGATACTTAATATGATTAGTGCATAGTATAGCATAAGTATATATATTATATATATATAAGCTAGATTCGATGTAACATTACCTAATACACTTATAATTATTGCATAGTATAGTGTAAGTGTGTGTGTATATATATATAGATGTTTAATTTTATATTAAATTAAAAGTAATTTAATTTTTTTAGATATGGCGACCAATGTTGGTCGCCATTATGGTCAAAAGGTCAGAAACTAGCGACCAAAGTTTCGTCAAAATAGTCAATACTTTTTGCTACCAAAATTAGCGATCAAAGTTGGTCGCTTTTTGTAAAAAAAACAGTGTCCAAAAACGGGTTTCCCCTCCCATTCTGTTACTTTCTTCAAAATATTTCTCCAAACCCTCTCTTCTCTCTCTCACACTCAAAACGCCCCCTTCCGTCTCCCACCAGCAGCGGCGCCACCAACGCCAACAACACCCGTCAGTGTCCTCCACTGCCCAGGTAGGTTTCTCTCTCCTTTCTTAATTTTTTTTCGAAATACACTGACTTTTTTTAATTCCTTCTAGTTTGATTTATAAAAATTAATTATTCTTAGCTAAATTAAATCTATGATAATTGTTAGTAGCTAAAATATTTAGTTTTATCGACTAATTTGCGGAAGAAATGGTTCGAAGAGAAGAAATCCTAAACTTTTAAGGTTTATGATTTGTTTTTGTGAATCGAACTTTTAGTGTATGGGTTACATTTTTTGGATATAATCTCAACTTTTTGTCATGACCACAGTTCGCCCTCCGTGAACATGTCGTGATGGCACCTAGTCACTATGACTAGGTAAGCCTAAAAATACGGAATTTACACTAGCTTGCGGAAAATAAACTAACTTGCGGAAGCAAACAACTGAAAATCTTACTGTCAAGATAAAACTGTGTATAAATGCCACTTGGCATAATACAACCCATATCACGAAATCTAAAACAAACTCCCAAAACCCGAAAACTCACAGGAAACACAAGCTAATAGAATGTAATACACTGCTCTAACTTCAGAATGTCTACACAACCGAAAGAAAAGAAAGTCATATACTAAAGCTGGAATAAGATATCGACTTCTGGTCTGCGGACGTAGTAGATATACCTTAATGTCTCTGCTAGATCTCTCCGCCGAGAGAATAGTGCGTTTGGGTGGAGGTACTTGGAACTGCATATGAAAAATATGCACAGAAGGGGAATGAGAACACCACAGCGGTACTCAGTAAGTGCCAAGCCTAACCTCGGTTAGGTAGTGAAGAGGAAGGTCAGGGCCCTACTGAGATAAAATATAACAATAATACTGACAAAGGTATGAAATAAGCAGAAATAATGATATACAACTATGAAAATAAATTGGATTACACAAAGCAATTAACACACAGAAAATAAGATAACACAGAGTAGATAGCTCAATATTAGTACCAATAATGAGGTCTCCCAGAATACCGTCCTGTAGCCCAATTTATTAATCTGTCTGAGGAGCTCCCGGGATACCGTCCCGTAGTCCACCGTATGTATATATCTGAAGGATCTCCCGGGATACCGTCCCGTAACCTATTTTATTAATTTGTCCGAGGAGCTCCCGTGATACCGTCTCGTAGTCCACTGTATGAATATATCTGAAGGATCTCCCGAGATACCATCCCGTAGTCTAACTATCAATATGCAGCGGGATCTCCCGGGAATCTAACCCGTAGTCCCAAAGTAAACAAACAAGGAGGGAGCTACCGGAATCCCACATCAATAGTCCCAATATAAATGCGCAATCACAACTAGAAGATACACAGAAATAAAGTAAAAAAGATAAGCAACAGGTAGTACTGGCCTAGCATGCTTCATGTAGTACAGTCAGGCAACTTAAGCAATTAGGTAAGTTAAATCAACTAAACATGCTTTCCTAGTCTAGCACATGTTATAATTGCAAGTAGAATAACACAAATATGAAAGAAAATCAATCTCAATATCTTAAGTAAAAACCGGATTTTCAACAATTGACTCAAGTACGCGCTCGTCACCTCACGTACAAGGCACTCAAAATACCAAATAATAAATCCTAAGGGGAAAAGTCCCCCACATAAGGTTAGACAAGCCACTTACCTCGAACAAGTGAAAGTCAACCTGAAACCACGCTCTTGCCACGAGTATCTGACTCCAAATGGCTCAAATCTATTCAATTAAATTGCATATTGTAAATAATAATTCAAGTAATTGATTCTACAATTAAATTCTAAGATAATACGCGAAGTTGTGTAAAATGACCAAAATGCCCCTCGGGCCCATATCTCGAAATCGAATAAATTTTATATTTTCAGAACTCTCGTACTCTCACGAGTCTACTCATATAAAAATTTCTCAAATCGGAGGTCAAATACCCACTCAAAACTCAATAATTTAGTCTAAGGATTTTGACCCATTTTTTATTCAAAAATTTGAAAATACGAAAGAAATCGTGATTAGATTAGTAGGTATTAAGCATAAGAGAGTAGAGAATTATTACCCAATCGTTGCTCGCAAAAGTCCCTCGAAATTTCTCCCAAAACCGAGCACTAGAAGTCAAAAATGGAAAATGGGAACGAAGTCCCATTTTCAGAACTTAAGATCTTTGCCCAGGCCATTTTTTCGCTTATGCGGAAAATTTTCCGGTTCCACGGAAATTTTGCTTCCACGGATATTTTCTGCTTCTACGGTACCACTTCCATGGCACGATTTCTGCTTTTGCGGTCCCGCTTCCGCGGTTAATTTCCACTTCTGCGGTTATGACAGCAACCAGCACTTTCTCGACATGGAAATGAGCATAACTCCCTCATACGATGTCTAAATTCGACGATTCTTTTTGCTATGGCTCCAAAATTATAATACGGATCTAATAATTTAATAAAAACTTAATTTGGAGCTCATTTACTTAATATGGTACCCATTTATGTCCAAAGATACAATGTTGAAACATCAAATAAGAGCGCAATACAACCCGAAACACTCTCGAGGCTCCCCAGCACCTCAACCAAAAGCACCAACGCATCTTAAAATATTATTCAAACTTGTTCCAATCCTTAAAACACCTCAAAAAATACCAAAACCATCAAATTACATCAGATTCAAGCCTAAGTTCTTCTAAAACTTTCAAAACACGCATTCGATCAAAAACCCAACCAAAACATGTCCGAATGACCTGAATATTTGCACACATATCCCAAATCACCTAACGAAGCTATAGATACTTTTGGAATTCTATTCCAACCCTCAGATCAAAATCTCACCTATCAACCGGAAATCGCCAAAAAACTAACTTCGCCAATTCAAGCCTAAATTAGCTACGGACTTCTAAAATACATTCCGAACACGCTTCCAACCCCAAAATCACCTAACGGAGCTAACAGAACCATCAGATTTCTATTCCGAGGCCGTATTCACATTGTTCCAACTACGGATCATTTTCCAATACTTAAGATCTCATTTAAGGACTAAGTGTCCCAAAACTCTCCAAAACTCTCCAAAACTCAATACCGAACGTCCCAAAAAACCAAAATAGCAGAATTGAACTTAGGGGAAATAGTTAATAGGGGATCGGGCATAAATTTCAAAAACGACCGGCCGGGTCGTTACACTTTTAGGTTTGAATTATAACCTTGAATCTTTGTATTGTCTTGATAGTTCAGTTATAAATTGAAATTTTAGGATATGACTTGAACTTTTGTGGATATGACTTGAACTTTTAGGATATGAGTTGAACCTTTAGGATATGAATTGTAATTTTGGTTTATGTATTGAAATTTTGGTTTATGTATTGGAATTTTAGATTATAAATTGAAATTTTAGGATATGAGTTGAACTTTTGTGGATATGAGTTGAACTTTTGTGGATATGAATTGAAATTTTGGTTTATGTATTGGAATTTTAGGTTATAAATTTAAATTTTAAGATATGACTTGAACTTTTGTGGATATGACTTGAACCTTTACGATAATTGAACATTTAGGATATGAGTTAAACCTTTAGGATATTAATTGCAATTTTGGTTTATGTATTGAAATTTTGGTTTATGTATTGTAATTTTAGATTATAAATTGAAATTTTAGGATATGATTTAAAATTTTGTGGATATGAGTTGAACCTTTAGGATATGAATTGCAATTTTGGTTTATGTATTGAAATTTTAGTTTATGTATTGGAATTTTAGATTATAAATTGAAATTTTAGGATATGACTTGAACATTTGTGGATATGAGTTGAACCTTTAGGATATGAATTGAAATTTTGGTTTATGTATTAGAATTTTAGATTGCGGGAAGATTTTGTAGAAGGGGTTGATGACTTTATTAGACATGTAATGGAATTTCCACCAGGAATAACTAAGACATGGTACCTAGTAGAGTGTGCCTTTAATTGTTCTTCTTATTAGCGACAATGATGATGAGAAGGCAATGGCATGTGAATTAAATAGTGATGGTGTAGGTAGGAATTTAACATTTCCTAAGTATATACAAGAAAAGGTTATAGAGGAATTCTCTACTTCATTTTACAAGAGGAAAAAAAGTTTAATTGAGAGTGACGAGATTGATGGTGATGGAATGTGTTCCATCGGTCATGGCAGTTCCCATAAACGGGTATCATAAGATTCTATGATGACAAAGACGAAAGGAAATTTTATTCTCAACTTTATTCCAAGTATGATCCGTAAAAGGTTAATGGAATTGGTGATATTTATTCGCATTCAGGCAATAATTTGACTGACAAAAGTATGGAAATGCTAATAAAAAGAATTAAAGGTAAAATATTTTTCTTGGAAGAGTTCAGCATCCTTCTCTACCAAGAAAAACATTTTACCTTTAATTATTTTTATTAGCATTTCCATAATTTTGTCAATCAAATCATTGTCTGAATCCGAAGAAAGATCACCAATCCCATTAAGCTTGTACGGATCAGACTTGTAAGAATGTTGAGAATAAAATTTCCTTTTGTCTTTGTCATCATATGTGACGACCCGGCCGGTCATCTTAAGAATTAATACCCCGATCCCCTATTAACTGCTTCCCTTAAGTTCATTTCTGCTGTTCTGGTTTATCGGGACGTTCGGTGTTGAATTTTGAAGAGTTTTGGGATATTTAGTCTAAATGAGAGCTTAAGTGTTGAAAAGTGGTCCGTAATTGGAACAGTATGAAGATGACCACAGAATGGAAATCCAATGATTCCGTTAGCTCCGTTAGGTGATTTTGGGGTTGGGAGCATGTTCGCAATGTATTTTGGAAGTTCGTAGCTCATTTAGGCTTGAAATGCCGAAGTTTGAATTTTTGAAGTTTCCGGTCCGATAGTAAGTTTTTGATCCAAGGGTCGGATTGGAATTTCGAAAGTTGCATTAGCTCCTTCATGTCATTTCGGACGTATGCGCAAAATTTCAGGTCATTCGGACGTGTTTTGGTTAGGTTTTTGATCGAAAGTGTATTTTGATGAAATTTGAAGTTCATAGGCTCAAATCCATGATTTAATCGAGTTTTCGACGTTGTTTTAGGTGTTTTATAGATTGGTACAAGTTTGAATGAGGTATTAGGTGTTATTGGTGCTTTTAATTGAGGTCCCGGGGGTCTCGGGGTGATTTCGGTTGGTTAACAGAAGAATTTGGGAAGTGTGCAGCAAATGATTTCTTGCTGCTTCTGGTATTTCCGCATCTGCTGCTTAGGAACCGCAGATGCGGCGACGCAGAAGCAGCTAGATGGCCACAGAAGCAGCTATTTCCCCTTTCCCTCAGAAACCGTAAAAGCGGTTCTTCTCCCGCATAAGCGAAGCCGCAGAAGCGACTTATCCACCGCAGAAGCGAAGTCCAGTGGCCCCCCAGTTTCCGCAGAAGCGAATTGTCCCTCGCAGATGCACTTACGCACATGTGGCTTCTTTATAGCAGATGCGGTCCCGACCATTTAATTAAAGACCGTAGAAGCGGCTTCTTTTCGCATAAGCGGGACTGCAAAAGTGGTCCCTTGTCTGCTGATGATAGGCTATAATTACGTGTTTTAGTCGATTATTACACTCTAATTTACTGCACTTTAGTTGAGTTTGCACTTTAATCGCTAATATTTTGCACTAATTGTGTGTTTTATGCCTTGTAGGTGTGATTCCGAGCTATATAGATGTTATGGAATGAATTTAAGTGATTTGAAGCTTTGAAGTCTGAGTAAAAGCTCAAGGAATTAAGCCGGGATCGTGTTCGGGGGTCAAATTTGATAGTTGAGAACAAACGAAGACTAGATGAGGCATATTGCGCACTGGCTAGTAAAATACACATAACGTTTTATTTAGAACTCCATTTTAGCTCCATAATATATGGTTGGAAAGATAACTCAAAAGGCTAAAACTTTCATGTTTTGAGGTTTTCCAAATTCCAAACAGAGCAGGATGAAAAACCGCAGTTTCACCGCAACCGCGATAGAACCGCGGCAGAGTACAGACGCAGACAATTAAAAAATCAGAGGCCATGTTTGGCCGCGGTTTGACGGTGACCGCGGCAGGAGGCATAAATTTCAGGGACTAAAGTGCAAAACACGGGATTTTTAGACCTAAACCCTATTTTAAACACTAGACTTCACCCAAGAGAGGCATGTATTGTTTTTGAGATTATCTTGGCAAGAAAAACAATTTTGAGAGATCACCCAAAATATATTTCTTCTTTTCTTTGATTTTTATTGCTAGTTTATGATGAATCTTATCTTAGTTTGTTTACCCATAGCCATGAGTAGCTAAATCCCTCGTCTAAGGTTTTGATGGAACCTATTGGGAGATGAACTTCTTGTATATGTGAATACAAATTGCTAGTTTCAATCTTTATTTATTCAACTATGTTATTGTTGTAGTTAATTGATAGGATCCTCAATTAGCTGTGCCTATTTAGTGTGCATAACTCGGAAGAGAGTGCATATTTAGGTTATTATTGAATAACACCACTCCTAAAGTATAAGAGGAATCTATAACTGCGGGTTTAAAGGCGGGATAAGGGATAACGAAGCCTTGGGTGCAATCTTAAGTGAACTGTGTTAATTAAAGCTAGCTAGTGTATCTCGGGAGAGTGTGATAGTATATTACTGTGATTACTCGAGAGAGATTTACGGTAAGAAGAGTGTTCGTGATTGATAGAGATGTGTTGGTAAATTTGTATGAAGCATAAACAGAAGTGTCATGACCCAAATTCCCAAACCTCGTTGTGATGACACCTCTCGTGAAGACAAGGCCAGCCAACTAACCCAAATCGCCTTTCTAACAATTCTTAAACATAACAAACAGAAAATGCAGCTTAAATGACGTTGATTAACAATATATATATACAACACAGCTCAGTCCGACCGGGGTGTCACAAGTCACGAGCATCTAAGATGTAGGAACACAACTACAGAGTCAACTATATATATATATAAAATGAAATCTGAAGTTCAAGATGAAATCCGGTGCCGCGAATGCTGGCGGTCTCCTTGCTCGGCTACAATAGAAATATCTTCAATCTACTAACAACCTGCTATCGGGTGATCAATACCTGCAACTGCACGCGAGGTGCAGGGAGTAGAGTGAGTACTTCCAACTCAGTGGTAATAAGAGTAAATAATGCTGAGAGGCAAGAAATCACGTAAAAGCACTACATCATGCTATAAAGTACGATACCACTCTTACGAGAATCAGTAGTTCCATGAAAATCTTTTATATAAAAAAATATCTGAAGTACAATGCTATCTCAAGCAGTAAAATCAATTATACCATAAAAACCATAAGGTATCAGATAATTCTCTTTCAAAAAAAAATAGTGGAAACAACAATTTCAACAATTAAGGAATAATCAATAGTTTGCCCCTCGGGCTCAATATCAGTCTCTCAGTATAGTAACAGCCACACGGGCTCACTCCCAACTCACCAGCACACAACATCAGCCCCTCGGGTTCACTCCCAACTCACCACACACAAGCAACGGCCTCTCGGTCCCACTCCCAACTCACCACACATAAGCAACAGCCTCTCGGGCCCACTCCCAACTCACCACACACAAGCAACGGCCTCTCGGGCCCACTCCCAACTCACC
>MU766457.1:100809-115987 GCA_026770625.1 Nicotiana glauca
TTGTGCTTAGTCTATTTTAAATACTCTTGGTGTGATGAGTTAGGAAAATTGCTTAAAAAGGTCGTGTCTATATAAAGTGTAGTTTGATTACTCGAGGACAAGCAATGGTTTAAGTGTGGGGTGTTGATGATACACTATAATTACGGGTTTAAGTCGATTATTACACTCTAATTTACTGCACTTTAGTTGAGTTTGCGCTTTAATCGCTAATGTTTTGCACTATTGTGTGTTTTATGCCTTGTAGGTGTGATTCCGAGCTATATAGATGTTATGGAATGAATTTAAGTGATTTGAAGCTTTGAAGTATGAGTAAAAGCTCAAGTAATTAAGCCGGGATCGTGTTCGGGGGTCAAATTTGATAGTTGAGAACAAACAAAGACTCAATGAGGCATATTGTGCACTGTCTAGTCAAATGCACGTATCTTTTTACTCAGAACTATATTTTGGCTCCATAATATATAGTTGGAAAGCTAACTCAAAGGGATACAACTTTTATGTTTGAGGTTTTCCAAATTCAAAATGGAACATGGTGAAATACCTCGGTTTCACCGTGACCGCGACAGAACCGCGGCAGAGTGCAGACGCAGACAATTGAAGAATCAGAGGCCATGTTTGGACGCGGTTTGACCGCGACTGCGGTAGAACCGCGGAAGAAGGCAGAAATTTTAGGGACTAAAGTGCAAAACACGGGATTTTTAGACCTAAACCCTATTTTAAACACTAGACTTCGCCCAAGAGAGGCATGCATTGTTTTTGAGATTATCTTGGCAAGAAAAATAATTGTGAGAGATCACCCAAAACATATCTCTTCTTTTCTTTGATTTTTATTGCTAGTTTATGATGAATCTTATCTTAGTTTGTTTACCCATAGCCATGAGTAGCTAAATCCCTTGTCTAAGATTTTGATGGGACCTATTGGGAGATGAACTTCTTGTTTATGTGAATACAAATTGCTAGTTTCAATCTTTATTTATTCAACTATGTTAGTTGTTGTTAATTGACAGGATCCTCAATTAGCTGTGCCTATTTAGTGTGCATAACTCAGAAGAGAGTGCATATTTAGGTTATTGTTGAATAACACCACTCCTAAAGTATAAGAGGAATCTATAACTGCGGGTTTAAAGGCGGGATTAGGGATAACGAAGCCTTGGGTGTAATCTAAAGTGAATTGTGCTAAATAAAGTAAGCTAGTGTATCTCGGGAGAGTGCAATTAGTATATTACTGTGATTACTCGGGAGAGATTTACGGTAAGAAGAGTGTTCATGGTTGATAGAGATATGTTGGTAAATTTGTATGAAGCATAAACAGAAGGGATTCCATCAATACGGGAAATCTTTACCTTAGCTTTTCTCATCATTGTTTACAACCTTAGCGTTTTAGTTTACAACTGTTTAATTTACTTGCAATCTTAGTTACTAAAGAAACCATCAACTGTGATTCAAACGTTTGGGAAACTGGTTCTGAAGAGTTTAGTGGGTCTAAAGATTGTGATTGATAGGTTAACTCTCTGTGGATTCGACCCTGGGCGTAATACTCGGGTTATTTTTGCAACGTCCGCAGAGTCCTTTTTTAGAGGGCATAGCTGGGCGTGATCATCTGCAGAAGCAGAAATGCCTGTTCTGATATAGAAAATTCGAGGGTTTGATTTCATAAGTTAGAAAAATCAAATTGAGCTCGGGGAAGGGCAATTTTCAGAGGGTTTTGAAGAGAAGATTATTGGGTAACGTTTCCTCAATACTTTTTAGTTATATTTTATCATTTTGTAGTTAAATCCATCATTAAAATTCGAATTTGGGATCAGAAATTGTAAAAAAATTGGGTGAAACTTCATAGGCTAAACTATTGGGTTTTGAGTGGGTGTTTGACCTTCGATTTGAGAAATTCTTATATGGTTAGACTCATGAGAGTACGAGGGTCCTGAAAATGTGAAAATTATTCGATTATGAGACGTTGGTCTGAAGGGAATTTTGATCATTTTACTTAATTTCATGCTGTAGCTTTGAATTTAAATAGCAAAACCAGTTGTTTGCGATGTTATTTACAATGCGTAATTGAATTAAATAGATTTGGGCCATTTGGAATCGAATACTCGTGGCAAGGGCATGATTTCTAGTTGATTTTGAGCCCGTTCAAGGTAAACGGTTTGTCTAACCTTATGTGGGGGACCTTTTCCCTTAGGATTTGTTATTTGGTAATTGAGTGCCTTGTACACGAGGTGACGAGCGCGTACTTGAGCCAATTGTTGAATTTTTAATTAAAATACTGAGATTGAGTTTCCTTCATATTTGTTTTATTCCATTGGCAATTATAACCTGTGCTAGATTAGGAAAGCATGTTTAGTTGATTTAGCTTGCCTAATTTCTTAAATTGCCTTGACTATACTACGTAAAGCATGCTAGGCTAGTACTACTTACTGCTTGTATTTTGTACTTCACCTCCGTCTACCTTCTGGTTGTGATTGCACATTTATATTGGTACTAAGGATGTGGGATTCCGGTAGCTACGCCCTTATTTGTTTACTTTGGGACAGCGGGTTCGATTCCCGATAGATCCCCTACACATTTACTTTGGGATTGCGGGTTAGATTCCCGATAGATCCCCCCGCACTTTTACTTTGGGACTGCGGGTTAGATTCCCGATAGATCCCCCTGCACATTGATGGTTGGACTAAGGGGTGGTATCTTGGGAGATCCTTCGGATTGGTACATGAGTTGGACTATGGGACGGTATCCTGGGAGATCCACTGGACAGTTAAGAAAAGGGTTACAGGACGGTATCCTGGGGGACCCTCATTGTTATCATTGGTATTGAGCTGTAATTACCATGTGTTTACTCTGTTCTTGTGTAGTTGTTATTACCTCGCTGACCTGTCATATCTCACGGTTGTACTCATTATTTCTGTCATATTTTTCAAATTATTATTATTATACTTTGCCTCAGTAGGGCCCTGACCTTCCTCGTCACTACCCAACTAAGGTTAGGCTTGGCACTTACTGAGTACCGCTGTGGTGTACTCATGCCCTTCCTACGCATGTTTTTTTTCATATGCAGATTATCCAGGTACCTCTACTCAGGCGCACTATCCTTGAGGCGAGGAGATATACGGAGACTTCGAAGTATATCTGTCGCGTCCGCAGACCAGGAGTCTCTATTATGTTCCAGCTTTAGTACTTAGTTTATTCCTTTTCTCTTAGTTGTTTAGATATTCTGGAGTTACAGCAGCGTACTATGTTTCTGTTAGCCTGTGGTCCCCATGAGTTTCCAGGTTTTGAGATTGAGTTGTAGACTTTCTCATTCCGTTTTGAGTTGTATAGGCCGAGCGGCCTTATATGCACTTATTATTTTAATATGTTTAGCTTTATTTAATCATTTTGCAAGTTAGGTTATTATTTCTGCATTGTTAGGCTTACCTAGTTGTAAGAACTAAGTATCATCACGACATGTTCGTGAAGGGTGAACTGGGGTTGTGATAAGTTGGTATCAGAGCTCTAGGTTTATAGGAGTCACAGAAACAGGCCGGTTTATTAGAGCCCCACTGATCGGTACGGAGACGTCTGTACTTATCTATGAGAGGCTATGTAACTATTTAGGAAAAAATTTCATTTCATTTTAATTCCATGTCGTGCGATATTTTCGACATCAGTTCTTAACTTCTGTCTTCTATTCTCTCATAGATGGTGAGGACACGTGCTAGTCAAGATTATCAGGCACTCGCGACCCCTACTGCAGCCGTCAGAGGCCGAGGCCGTGGTAGAGGTCGAGGACGCGCACATGGTGCATCCAGAGCACCTGCGCGAGCTGCCGTTGAGGTACCACTAGCAGATCCAGTCGGAGCCCAGGCACCTAGCATACCTACTACTGCCACTACTACTCCAGCGCTGCAGGAGACTTTGGCTTAGTTCATGAGCATGTACACCACCTTAGCTCAGGCAGGGTTGCTTTCCCTTGCTGTAGCCACATCCCAGGCCGAGGGAGCAGCACAGACTCCTGCCATCCGCACTCCTAAGCAGTGAGTGCAGGTTGAGCAGGTTCCCGAGATTATTCTCGCATCGCCTGCAGTGCCAGTCCAGCCCGAGGATGGGTCAGCTGCTTTAGAGGATGAGTAGCGGAGACTTGAGAGGTTCAAGAAGTATGATCCCCTAGTGTTCAGTGGGTTAGCATCAGACGATGCCTTGAGATTTCTAGAGGAGTGTCACCGTATTCTTTGCACTATAGGTATAGTGGAGTCCAGTGGGGTTTCTTTCACTGATTTTCAGCTTCGGGGAGCTACCTATGATTGGTGGCGCACTTATGAGATAGACAGTCCAGTCGAGGGTGCTTTACTAACTTGGACCCAGTTCTCGGATATATTTATGAGAGAGTTTGTTCCCTAGAGTCTCACGGATGCATGGCGCGTAGAGTTTGAGCATTTGCGTCAGGGTGCTATGACTGTTTCAGAGTATGCTATCCGTTATGCCAGGTTGGCCAGGCATGTACCGACTTTGGTTGCTACAGTTTAGGAGAGAGTTCACAGTTTTATTGAGGGTCTTATCCCACCCATCAGATCTAGCATGGCTCGAGAGTTGGAGATGGACATTCCTTATTAGCAGGTAGTGAGCATTGCTAGGAGGATTGAGGGTATGCTCGCCAGGGAGCGAGGGGAAAGGGAAGCCAAGAGGTCTCGAGAGTCGGGTCACTACTCTGGTGCCCGTACCCCATCAGCAGGTCGTTACGGTAGAGGTTATACAGATCGCCCTGTCCATTCAGCTCTTCCAGCAGCGATTTGTGCTCCAGCTTCGCCTATACCTCAGGAGCACCTCCAGTTTCTAGCTCGCCTCCTACGCGGGGTACTTCCAGGGGTCAGTCCAGCAGACCTGGACCTAGTCAGTCACATCTACCGCGTCCTCCCAGAGCTTGCTTCGAGTGTAGTGATACACGCCACATGGTTAGGGACTGCCCTAGACTTGGTAGGGGAGCATCTTCATAGACTGCTCAGCCACAGCGGGCTCCTCAGAGTTCTCAGGCCATGATTATAGCTCCAGCTACCACCCCACCTGCCCAGCCGGTTAGGGGTAGAGGTCGGGGAGATAGAGGTCGCCTCGAGAGAGGGGCCAGGCTAGATATTATGCTATTCCTGCTTGTACTGAGGCTGTTGCCTCCGACTCTATCATTATAGGTATTATACTAGCTTATCACAGGGAGGCATCGGTTCTATTCGATCCAGGCTCTACTTATTCTTATGTGTTTTCTTACTTTGCTTCGCATTTGGGTGTGCCTCGGGATTCTTTGAGTGCCCCCGTTTATGTTTCTACTCCTATGGGAGATTCTCTTATTATGGACCACATTTATCGGTCATATTTGGTTACTATTAGTGGTTTTGAGACCAGAGCGGATTTATTGTTACTCGGTATGGTGGATTTTGACATTATTTTAGGCATGGAATGGTTGTCGCCCCATTTTGCTATTCTTGATTGTCATGCCGAAACCGTGATGCTGGCTATGCTATGTATTCTGCATATTGAGTGGAGTGGTACTCTAGATCACACTCCCAGTAGAACTCTTTTCTTAAAGCTCAACATATGGTTGAGAAGGGGTGTGCCGCATATTTAGCTTATGTGAGAGATGTCAGTGTTGATACCCCTTTTGTTGATTCAGTTCCAGTGGTAGGGATTATCCCGATGTGTTTCCAGCTGATCTTCTGAGCATGCCGCCCGATAGAGACATTTATTTTGGCATTGATCTGTTGTCGGTCACTCAGCCCATTTCCATTCCTCCATATCGCATGGCTCCTCTTGAGTTGAAGGACTTGAAGGATTAGTTGTAGGAATTGCTTGGTAAGGGTTTTATTCAACCCAGTGTTTCACCGTGGGGTGCTCCTGTCTTTTTGCGAAGAAGAAGGATGGTTATATGCATATGTGTATTGATTATCGCCAGTTGAACAAAGTTATAGTGAAGAACCATTATCCTTTGCCTCGTATTAATGATCTGTTTGGCCAACGTCAGGGTGCACAAGTGTTTTCTAAGATTGACTTGCGCTCAAGTTACCATCAGTTGAAGATTCGGGAGCCAGATATCCCGAAGACTGCCTTCAAGACTCGGTATGGTCATTATGAGTTCGTTGTTATGTCATTTGGGCTGACCAATGCCCAGCAGCTTTTATGCATTTGATGCACATTTTATTCAGGCCATATCTTGACTCATTCATTATTGTTTTTGTTGATGATATTCTGGTGTATTCCCGGAGTTGAGAAGATCATGAATAGCACTTAAGGAACGTGCTTCAGACCTTGAGAGAGAAGAAGTTATATGCAAAGTTCTCAAAATGTGAGTTTTGGCTGAGTTCTGTGGCATTCTTAGGCCATGTGATTTCGAGTGAGGGTATTCGGGTAGATCCAAGGAAGGTAGAGGCCATCCTCAGCTACAGAGATTTGCAGTTTCCTTGGTTTGGCGGGCTACTACCATCATTTCGTGGAGGGATTTTCATCAATTGCGGCCCCTATGACTAGATTGACTCAGAAGGGTGTCCTATTTCAGTGGACAGAGGAGTGTGAGGCGAGCTTTCAGAAGCTCAAGACGGCTTTGACTACAACCCCAATTTTGATGCTGCCTACCAGTTCAGGGTTTTATACTATCTATTATGACACCTCGAGAGTTGTCCTTAAAGCGGTGTTGATGCAGGACGGTAGGGCGATTGCCTATGCGCCCAGACAGTTGAAGATACATGAAAAAAATTACCCTGTCCATGACCTTGAGTTGGCTGCCATTGTTCATGCCTTGAAGATCTGGTGTCATTATTTGTACGGTGTGCCTTGTGAGATCTACACTGACCACCAGAGCTTGCAGCACTTACTCAAGCAAAAGGATCTAAATATGCATCAGAGGAGGTGGTTAGAGTTGCTGAAGGATTATGACATTACTATTCTGTATCACCCTGGCAAGGCCAATGTG
This sequence comes from Nicotiana glauca, assembly GCA_026770625.1. NCBI lineage: Eukaryota > Viridiplantae > Streptophyta > Magnoliopsida > Solanales > Solanaceae > Nicotiana > Nicotiana glauca. The sequence goes on from MU766457.1 coordinate 107,738, forward strand.
GTGGAGGATGCCTTGAGTCGTCGGGTGGAGAGTTTGGGTAGTTTGGCATATTTACCAGCTTCAGAGAAGCCTATGGTGATGGATGTTCAGGCATTAGCCAGCCAGTTTGTGAGATTGGATCTTTCGGAGCCAATGGGGTTCTAGCCTGTGTGGCTTCCCGGTCTTCCCTATTTGATCGTATCCGGGAGCGGCAGTATGATGACCCTCATTTGCCTGTCCTTCAGGACAAGGTTCAGCATGGAGATGCCAGAGATGTGACCATTGGAGATGATGGGGTATTGAGGATGCAGGGTCGGATTTGTGTGCCCAATGTTGATGGTCTTCGAGAGTTGATTCTAGCAGAGGCCTATAGTTCGCGGTATTCCATCCATCCGGGTGCCGCAAAGACATATCAGGACTTGAGGTAGCACTATTGATGGAGGGGGATGAAGAAAGATATAGTTGGTTATGTGTATATATGCCTCAACTGCCAGCAGGTGAAGTATAAGCACCAGCGCCCGGGTGGGTTGCTTCAGTAGATAGAGATCCCGGAGTGGAAATGGGAGGGCATCACCATGGACTTTGTATCGGGGCTCCCATGAACCTTGAAGAAGTTTGATGCCATTTGGGTCATTGTGGATCGACTGACCAAGTCCGCTTATTTCATTCCTGTGTGTACCACTTATTTATCAGAGCGGTTGGCGGAGATTTATATCCACGAGATTGTCTGTCTGCATGGTATTCAAGTTTCTATTATTTCAGACAGAGGTACCCAGTTTACATCGCGGTTCTAGAGAGCCGTGCAACAGGAGTTAGGCACTCGGGTGGAGTTGAGCACAGCATTTCACCCCAGACGGATGGACAGTCCGAGCGCACTATTCAGATTCTTGAGGATATGCCCTGTGCGTGTGTGATTGAGTTTGGAGGGTCTTGGGATCATTTCTTGCCATTGGCGGAGTTTGCTTACAACAACAGTTATCAGTCCAACATTCAGATGGCGCCGTATGAGGCTTTATATGGTCGGAGGTGTAGATCTCCGGTGGGCAGGTTTGAGCCAGGTGAGGCCAGGCTATTAGGCACAGAGTTGGTTCAGGATGCATTGGAGAAGGTTAAGATGATTCAGGATAGACTCCGTACAGCCCAGTCCTGACAGAAGAGTTACGCGGACAGGAAGGTTCATGATGTTTCATATATGGTTGGTGAGCGGGTTCTACTTCGAGTTTCACCTATGAAAGGCGTCATGAGGTTTGGGAAGAAAGGAAAGTTGAGTCCGAGGTTTATTGGCCCTTTTGAGATATTGAGGCGAGTTGGGGAGGTAAGGCAAACTCATAGGCAACCTCCCGGAGGTTGCCTATGTTTCGATGCTCCAGAGGTATCACGGTGATCCGTCGCACGTGTTGGATTTCAGTTTAGTCCAGTTGGACAAGGATCTATCCTATGTTGAGGAGCCAGTGACTATATTGGACAGGCAGATCAGAAAGTTGAGGTCAAAGAACATTGCTTCGATAAAGGTTCAGTGGTGGGGTCAGCCAGCCGAGGAGGCGACCTGGGAGACCGAGCAGGATATGTGCAGCCAGTACCCTTATCTTTTCCCTACTTCAGGTATGTTCTCTATGCTCGTTCGAGGACGAACGAATGTTTAAGTGTAGGAAGATGTGATGACCCGGCCAGTCATCTTAAAGAATTAATGCCTTGATCCCCTATTAACTGCTCCCCTTAAGATCATTTCTGCTATTCTGGTTTACCGGGACGTTCGGTGTTGGGTTTCAGAGAGTTTTGGGACACTTAGTTCCTAAATAAGAGCTTAAGTGTTGAAAAGTGGTCCGTAGTCAGAATAATGTAAAGACGACCTTAGAATGGAATCTGATGGTTCCGTTAGCTCCGATAGGTGATTTCGGGGTTGGGAGCGTGTTCGGAATGTATTTTGGAAGTCCGTAGCTCATTTAGGCTTGAAATGCTGAAGTTTGAATTTTTGAAGTTTCCGGTCCGATAGTGAGTTTTTGATCCGAGGGTCGGATTGGAATTCCAAAAGTTGCAGTAGCTCCGTCATGTCATTTGGGATGTGTGTGCCAAATTTTAGGTCATTCGGGCGTATTTTGGTTAGGTTTTTGATCGAAAGTGTATTTTGATGAAATTTGAAGTTCTTAGGCTCAAATCCGTGATTTAATCGAGTTTCTGACATTTTTTTAGGTGTTTTGAATATTGCTACAAGTTTGAATGAGGTATTAGGTGTTATTGGTGATTTTGATTGAGGTCCCGGGGGTCTCGGGGTAATTTCGGGTGGTTAATAGAAGAATTTGAGAAGTTTGCAACAACTGATTTCTTGCTGCTTCTGGTATTTCCGCATCTGCGGCTTGGGAACCGCAGATGCGGCGCCGCAGAAGCAGCTATTTCCCCTTTCCCTCAGAAACCGCAGAAGCGGTTCTTCTCCTGCATAAGCGGAGCCATAGAAGCGGCTTATCCACCGCAGAAGCAAAGCTTTGTGGGCCCCCCAGTTTCCACAGAAGCGGATTCTCCCTTGCAGATGCACTTATGCACCGCGGCTTCTTTATCGCAGATGCGGTCCCGGCCATTTAATTGAAGACTGCAGAAGTGGCTTGTTTTCGCATAAGCGGGACCACAGAAGCGGTCCCTTGTCCACAGAAGCGGAAATGCCTGTTCTGATATAGAAAATTCGAGGGTTTGATTTCATAAGTTAAAAAAATCAAATTGAGCTCGGGGAAGGGCGATTTTCAGAGGGTCTTGAAGAGAATATTATTGGGTAACGTTTCCTTTATCCCTTCTAGTTATATTTCATCATTTTTTTAGTTAAATCCATCATTAAAATTCGAATTGGGATCAAAAATTGGAAAAACATTGGGTGAAACTTCATAGGCTAAACTATTGGGTTTTGAGTGGGTGTTTCACCTCCGATTTGAGAGATTTCTATATGGTTAGACTTGTGAGAGTACGAGAGTTCTAAAAATATAAAAATTATTCGATTCCGAGACATTGTCTTGAAGGACATTTTGGTTATTTTACCTAATTTCATGTTGTAACTTTGAATTAAATAGCAAAACTAGTTGTTTGCGATGTTATTTATAATGTGTAATTGAATTGAATAGATTTGGGCCATTTGGAGACGGATACTCGTGGAAAGGGCGTTATTTCTAGTTGATTTTAAGCCGGTTCAAGGTAAGTGGCTTGTCTAACCTTGTGTGGGGGACCTTTCTCCTTAGGATTTGTTATTTGATATTTGAGTGCCTTGTACGCGATGCGACGAGGCGTACTTGAGCCAATTGTTGAAAATCCGATTATTACTTAAAATATTGAGATTGAGTTTCCTTCATATTTGTTTTATTCCATTGGTAATTATAACCTATGCTAGATTAGGAAAGCATGTTTAGTTGATTTAACTTGCCTAATTGCTTAAATTGTCTTGACTGTACTACGTGAAGCATGATAGGCTAGTACTACCTTTTGCTCGTCTTTTGTACTTCATCTCCGTATACCTTCTGGTTGTGATTGCGCATTTATATTGGGACTACGGATGTGGGATTCCGGTAGCTCCCCCCTTGTTTGTTTAATTTGGGACTGCGGGTTCGATTCCTAATAGATCCCCTTGCACATTTACTTTGGAACTGCGGGTTAGATTTTCGATAGATCCCCCTGCACTTTTACTTTGGGATTGCGGGTTAGAATCCCGATAGATCCCCTGCACATTGATGGTTGGACTACGGGACTGTATTCCGGGAGATCCTTCGGATTGGCACATGAGTTTGACTACGGGACAGTATCCCCGGCGATCCACTGGATAGTTGAGAAAAGGGCTACAGGACAGTATCCTAGGGGACCCTCATTGTTATCATTAGTATTGAGCTGTAATTACCCTGTGTTTACTCTGTTCTTGTGTAGTTGTTATTGCCTCGTTGACTTGTCTTATCTCACAGCTGTACTCATTATTTCTGTCAGATTTTTCATACTGTTAATTATTATTATTATACTTTTCCTCAGTAGGGCCCCGACCTTCCTCGTCACTACCCAACCGAGGTTAGGCTTGGCACTTACTGAGTACCGCTGTGGTGTACTCATGCCGTTCTTGTGCATGTTTTTTTTTTCATGTGCAGATTATCCAGGTACCTCTACTCAGGCACACTATCCTTGAGGTGAGGAGATACACGGACACTTCGAGGTATATCTGCCGTGTTCGCAGATCAGGAATCTCTATTTTGTTCCAGCTTTAGTACTTAGTTTATTCCTTTTCTCTCAGTTGTTTAGATATTCTAGAGTTAGAGCGGCGTACTATGTTTCTGTTAGCCTATGGTCCCCGTGAGTTTCCGGGTTTTGGGATTGAGTTGTAGAATTCCGCATTCCGCTTTGAGTTGTGTAGGCCGCGTCCTTATATGTAGTTATTATTTTAATATGTTTAGCTTTATTTAATCATTTCGCAAGTTAGGTTATTATTGCCGCATTGTTAGGCTTGCCTAGTTGTAGGAACTAGGTACCATCACGACATGTTCATGGAGGGTGAACTGGGGTCGTGACATCATAGATTCTTATGATCTCCGTTCTATGGGAACTGTCACTACCGACGGAAAACATTCCATCACCTTCAACCTTGTCAATATCAATTAAACTTTCTTTTCCTCTTGTAAAATGAAGTAGAGAATTCCTCTACACATGCCATAGCATTCTCATCTACTTAGGATATGTTAAATCCTACCTACACCATCACTATTTGAAACACATTCCATTGCATTCTCATCATCATTGTCGCTAATGACAACAACAATTGATCAAAGACACACCCTATCAGATACTGTATCCAAGTTATTCTCTGTATCCAAGTTCATCCCGAGGATAATCACCAAAGCCACCAGACAGCTTTATGATGCCAATGAAGTAAGATCATGAGTTATTCAGTGAAACTCTTATTATAAAGAAGAAGAAAGAGACTGGCTCAGAAAGGTGGGTCGAGCCTCGACTATACATGTAATTTTTTTACTTTTCATTAATTATTTTGATTTACTTTTATATAAATTTTGAAATACTAATTCAATATAATTTTTCTTATAGGTTCGCTTCACAGCTGATGTGGGAGAATTCATACGCAGTCAGCCACCTAATGAGTGGGGCGTGAAAATCCAACTTTCGGACGAGGATGCTGAAAGAACACTCCTTGAGTACTTTATATACTTTGAACTAGACAATAGAACTAGTTTTCAAATGAGCATGTAAGCCTTAACTTAGTTTTGTTAGCTTAATATTTTAGTTCTATTGATCTTTATATTTTGTTGCTTTAGGATATTTGATATAGGCTGGCAGGCGGTTTAGCTGCCAAAACAGGCAGTTCCTACCAAAAATATACCAAGAAAAGCGACCAACTTTGGTCTCTAGTTGGTCGCTTTTCACTTAAAAAAATAATTTTCTGGGCAATAGCGACCAGTCTTGGTCGCTATTCTATTTTAAAAAATAATTTCCGGTAATTTTGCGACCAACATTGGTCGCTTATAGTTAAAAAAAATTAATTCTTGCCATTTGCGATCAATTTTGATCGCCAATTTAAATAAAAAATTATAAAAATTATTAATATTGCGACCAAAGTTGGTCGCTTCTATGGTTAATAATAAATATAAATAAAACGTAATTTACATCTGGAGACCAACTTTGGTCGCCAAATTTATAATATTAAAATATTTGAGCGACTACGGTTGGTTGTTATTTACTTTACCCGGAAAATTTGGTCCTTTTACCTGAGAGACCAAAGTTGGTCGCTAATTAGCGACCAACTTTGGTCCCTAATATAAAGGGACCAGCTTAATATCGACCAGGCGTGTTTGGTCGCTTTTTGGCCAATAGCGACCAACGTTGGTCGCTATTTGTGATCGCAAAATTATAAATTTCTAGTAGTGAAATCTTACAATGGTATGTTGTAGTTTTCAATCCCGTTGAGCTGAAAATTTTCTATGTAAAATTCCTTTGTGTTCACTTATTTGTTGTAGTATGCGTGGGTTCTGTGGAAATTAATAGAGAACCTGGTTCTCTATATAGTTTGGTATTCTATCACCATGCTAGCCTCCTACATTCTAACCTACAACCGTAATCCTCGCCCTCCATAATTTTCTATCAAGGGCCATGTCTTCGGAAACCTACCATCCATGTAGGAGTACATGTTTGTCTAAGGTTATTTATGTTTTCATTTATGAATTTAAATAGTGTAAATAATTTTGCCACTGTCAATGTAATTTAAACTTACACGCGATGCTGCTAATGCCTAATAAGTTTATGCTAGTATGTTGTCTCTCTTTCTTATTATCGTTTTTTTTCATTTTGTCTTTAGGAATATGAGAAATATTAAATGTCTCTTTTTGTATTAGGCCATCTCCAACCTTGCCCCCATTTTTTGTTCCAAAATGGGAAAATTTCCTATTTTGGGGACAACTTACTCCAACCATTCTCCCATTTTTTCCCCCAAACTTTTTTATATTCTTCTCTCTCTTCTATATTATATTATTATCTTTCATTTCAATTTCATTTTTTAATTTCCATTAAACAATTTCATCTTTTATTTTATTAATTTGTAATTTCCATAATTAAAAAAATTCCATAAAATTTTAAATAATATAATTTGTAAGCAATTATTATAGATTAACTAATAATTCAAATAAAAGTGAAATCATTGCGATACAAGATTAATTAAATACATATTACATAACGATAAAATTCATTCGAAATACTAGATAAATATTCAGTTTTTATTTAGTCAATACTATAATAATTTTGGTGTATCTGGAAACGACATAAGTCCCTACTAAGTTATTATGTTGTTTACCGTAGTTTCAGTTTTTATGTATTTTAATTTAATGTATTTTCAATTGTCATGTATTTCTAATTTTAATGAATTTTCATTTAATGTCTTTTCAATCTTCACTTTTCAATTTTAGCAACATCTAATATTTTATATTCGCACCTTTCAATTTTAGCAACATCTAATATTTTATATTTGCACCATTCATTTTTTGAGATAATTATATATTTTTGTACAATTATAACTTATAATAAATTTCACTTATAATTTTACATAAAAATAATAAATGCGCGAAAATTAATTTATCAAAATTATACACCAAAGTTAAGATATAATATTAATATTATAAAAATATTAAATAAACATAATTAAGTGTATATAAAAAGATAAAATAAAAGATTAAATAACAAAATGATAATAAAATAATGGTGAATAGTAATGGGGGAGATGAATAGTGTACCCCATATTTGAGGGAACACTATTCATCCCCCATTTTGGGGACAAAAATAGGAGAGGGTTGGAGGATAATTTCCCTCAAAATTGCCCCCATCCAGTTAGAGATGCCCTTGGCTTTTTAGTAAATCATTTTTCATATATTTTTCTTGCAACTCATGACTTTTTAGTCCTCGGTCCAAAGGTTCTCTTTGAGCAAATTAAAAAATTTATAAGAAACTATTAAATTACAGTCTAAAATTCTACAAGTTATTGCAAACGTTAGACCATAGTCTAATATTTTATGAGCAAACTAAAAATTATACGGATAAACAGTAGATCGTAATCTGACGTTGTTCGTAATGGATAATTTTCATAAATCAGTCGAATCTGATGATGATAATTAAAAGAAAGTGTTACATGTAAGAATCATGGTCACGAAAATTTGGGAATAAGAAATTATTTCGGAAAAGGAAAAAGAAAAGGTTTCCTAAATGAAAATTTACCTGCAGCCTTGAATATTTTTCAAGTAGCTCCAGTAGTACTTGTTCCTGAAATATATTACATGACGAAAAGCTTAATTAAACACTCCACCTTTTCTTTTCCCCCCTCTCTATTTAAACAATGATGTAATTAACGATAGTCAAACATAATAACTAACTAATGATGCAGATCGATTTAACTTCTGCAACTCTTTGAAGTTCATGCCTTCAAGTTCCTTCCCCATAATCCTCCTTCAAAATTAAACATTCAAAAATAAGATAATAAAATGAATATTGTTAAGAATAAAATTCTATTTGGAGTGGATGTCTATCTTGTAGAGAGTTTTACTTTGTGACTAAGTCATTTTTTCCCTATAAATAGAGGGGTCTTACCCCATTGTAATTCATCCCAAAATTCAATAAGAATTCTCTCTCTCTTTCTCTGCAATATTGTTCTTGTTCTTTTATTATTTTATAACACGTTATCAGTACGAGACTCTAACCAATTGAGTAGAAGCTTTGGGATTGAGCATAATCATTATCAATTGTTCTATGAACTTACTTCATGAT
>MU766457.1:118255-130234 GCA_026770625.1 Nicotiana glauca
TTCAGGTACCTGAATATATGAATGAAGAGATCTCTATGTTATGTCATTATGAAAATACATTGAAACTGATATAAAATCATTGTCGACGTCAACCTTCAAGAAGCTAGTGAACAAGATTGGGATGTGAAGGCTCAATGATGTGAATTGATGCTCTCATCAGAGGGAGTTAATGCGCGTTGCACTCTTTTTCCCTTACAAGGTTTTGTCCCACTAGGTTTTCCTTGCAAGGTTTTTAACGAGGCAACCAATAGACGTATTTCTAAACACGTGTACTCTTTTTCCTTTTCTAGAATTCTTTTCCCATTGGTATTTTCTTTTAGTTAAGGTTTTAATGAGGCACATTACTTATTGAATAGACATTCAAGGGGGAGTGTTAAGAATAAAATTCTATTTGGAGTGAATGTCTATCTTGTAGAGAGTTTTACTTTGTGACTAAGTCATTTTTTCCCTATAAATAAAGGGGTCTTACCCATTGTAATTCATCCCAAAAATTCAATAAGAATTTTCTCTCTCTTTCTCTGCAATATTTTCTTTTATTATTTTATAACAAATATCCAAATTTAAAAAAATTTGAAGCAAGATAGGTCTTTCTCTCCTCTCAGCTAAAGGCTGAATAGCGAGGAAGTCACGGACTGAGGGCGAGAAAGTCATGGACTGGAGGGAGAGGACTAGGAGGAATTGCAAATCAACAGGGTAATATTGCTAGAAAAGGTGTTCCCCAATCAGAAGATACAAAAAAAACTAGAAATTTGAATGTGATACAAGGCATAATACCACTAGAATGTCTGAAGCAAACACCAATGGCTGGATTGTCAATAATGGTGACTCCGATGGCGAACAATCAATTGACAACCTCAGTGGGAACAAGTAACCAAACACATGTACAGAGTTCTGAGAAGAATTCCTGGGCGGATCAGGTTGAAGATGAAGAAAATCCCAAAATAAACAAGGTAATGCTCAAACCCTAAATCCTAAATCGTGGAGCAATGTTGTGGGAAAAGCAATTATAATAGAGGACTTTGACTTGGAAGGGGAACGGGAAGGGGAAGGGGAAACCTCTGCAAATGTCAAAATTACTTTGATAGATGGCCGTCTGCGGTAGTTTGCTATGTCCTAGGATCGAATCCCCCTTTAACTGTAATAGAGAGGTTCTTTAAGAGAATAAGGGATCATTTGGGGAATGGATAAGGTAGCTCAAACTAATAAAGTGGTCTTTATGGTAATATTTCACTGTGTAGGAGGACGAACAAAAGCAATTGAATGGGGAACTCAAACATTTGATAAGAGAATAGTGATGGTGAAGCCATAGAAAGCAGGCATGGAAATGAGCAAAATAATGGTAGAGCAGGTCCCAATCTGGATTCGGCTTGTGGGATTGGATCTCAAATATTGGGGTCAACCTGCTTTGACCAAAATTGCAGGGTTAGTAGGTAAGCCTGTGAAAGCTGACACTGCAACTACAAGGAAGGAGAAACTAATGTATGCTAGGGTTATGGTAGAAGTACCATTGAATAAAACATATCCAGATACAATAACGTTTGAGAATGAGCTAGGGCAAATAATTGAACAGAATGTGGAGTATGAATTGAAGCCAACAATGTGTGACCATTGTAAAAATTTTGGACACATAAAGGAACATTGTAGGAAACTATAAACGAACACACAAATGAACCAGGAAGCACAAAGATGAAAACCTATAAATAGCAAAATCCAAGCTGAAATGCAAAGAGGAGAAGGCAAGAAAGAAGTGGAGGAAGAGATGAGAAAGCCAAGGCAATCAATAGTCCAACCAATTACCATTCCTTTGAGGAACTCATTTACCACTTTGGAGGAGCAATCTGAGAAGAATGAAGCTCAAGTAGGGGTAGTGAATAAAAAAATCAAATTGAAATACCAGAAGGACAAAGGAAAAACAGTAGCAGTATAACTGATGGACAAGGAACACAATATACAAGTAGTACAATAGTGAATGCCATTAGCAATAGAGGTGCACAGATGAAAAATGGAATAGGTTCAAGTAATGTGAGGGGAGCAAGAGCCCCTCCACCTAACGGATAAAATGGTATTCTGTAATTCCAGCGCCTAAATAGGAAAGACAAGTAGAAAGAGATGAATCTGTTTCTGCAAAACTCTAAAGTTGGCTTATTTGGATTCCTGGAGAAAAAGGTTAAGAGGCCTAAAGCATCAGCTACTCTTAACCTTTGTAATGGATGGTCATTTAGTACAAACCTAGCTAAAATACCATCCGGGTGGTAGAATTTGGGTGCTATGGAAGCTACAATTCTTCAATGTGAATATCATAAAGGTGTCCGATCAGATAATTCATTGCATGGTAGAACATAGAGGAACCCAGTACAAGTTTCAAATAGTAATGGTATATGGCTTTCGATGATCAAGGACTAAGAAGAGGTTTGTGGCAAGAAATTGAACAAATATACAACACTATGCAAGGACCATGGGCAGTAATGAGGGACTTCAATTATGTCTTACATAGAGATGAGAGAGTGGGGATACCAGTATCAGTATCAGAGACAAGTGACTTCAAATAATGTGTGAGGAAGTGTTCACTCAAAGAACTCAAGTCTTCTGGATCATTCTCTACATGGAACAATAAGCATGGGGACAACAGTAGAATCTATAGCAGAATTGACAGAGTCTTAGTAAATGGGGAGTGGCTGAGTGCATTGCTAGGATCAGAGGTGCACTTTGAAAATGATGGTCTCATGGACCATTATTCTGCCTTGATAAACTGGGATAATGGACCTCATCATAACCAACACAAATTCCGATACTACAACATATGGAGTCAAGCCATAAATTTTCAACAACAGGTGAAGGAAAGTTGGGAAAAGAGCATAGAGGGTACATCTATGTATAGACTAGTGGGAAAACTCAACAGGCTCAAGTTTGTTCTCAAAGCAATAAATAGATGCCAATTCACTGATGTTGAAGACAAAGCTATACAGGCACAAAAGGGAATTGGAGGATTGTCAAAAGGCAATACAGAGGGACCCTGTTAATCTGGAACTAATATTGAAGGACGACTAGCTTTCCAAGCAATGCTAGAGATGGACACAAGCAAGGAATAAGTACCTGCAGCAGAAATGCAAAATGCATTGGTTGAATGCATGGGACATGAAAACTAAGTTCTTCCACAGCATGATAAAAGTTAGAAGGAACTCCAACAGAATCTTTACTATAAGAGATGGTGAAAGGATCACAAGAACTACTGCACCTGACATAGCTGAGGCTTTTGTGGAGTATTACAAGAACCAGCTAGGCACAAAATGCACAAGTAGAATAAGAGTATGTAGTGCAACTGTAAAAAAGGGCATTTGGTTTCAGCTGAACAAAGGAGAATGTTGACAACAGAATTCAGTATTCAGGAGATGAAGGAAGCAATATGGGACATTTCAGGGGACAAAGCACCAGAACCTGATGGATATGGAAGTCAGTTCTTCAAAGATTGTTGGGACACTATTAAAGAAGAATTAATAGCAGAGGTGATGGAGTTCTTCAGAGCAGGGAAACCACTGAAAATATGGAACACAACATTTCTCACATTGATCCCGAAGTCAGACCATGCAGATACAATATGGGACTACAGGCCAATTGCATATTGCAACACTATATATAAAATAGTGTCCAAAATGCTCTCTAACAGGTTGAAGCTGGTCTTGCCAGAAATTATATCACCCAATCAAAGTGCATTTATAGCTGGTAGAAATATAGTGCAAAACATCCTCATATGCCAAGACTTGGTGAGGCTTTAAAAGAGGAAGCTGACAATTAGTAATTGCCTGATTAAAATTGATTTGAATAAGGCATATGATATAGTGGAATGAGGGTTTGAAAAGGAGATGCTACATGCCATGGAGTTTCCTCAGAAGTACATCAAATGGGTCATGAACTGTATTACAACTGTGCACGACTCTATATCTATAAATGGAGGAATGTATGGTAGCACTAAAGGAAAAAATAGACTGAGGCAAGTAGATCCAATATCCCCATTACTATTTGTTATATGCATGAAATATTTCACTAGGATAATGAATGTAGTAGCTAAACATGAGGGCTTTAGATATCATACCAAATGCAGGAGTTTGAAGATGAACCACTTATGTTTTGTTGATGATGCACTGCTCTTTAGCAAAGGGGAATTTCAATCAGTACATCTGCTACCTAAAGGATTAAAGACATTCTCCAACACAACAGGACTATGCACAAATGCCAACAAATAAAATATCTTCAGTGTAAATATGAACTCCCAAATTTTAAATGACCTGATTGAAATGACTGGATACAAAAAAGGGAGACTCCCCTTTAGATACCTTCGTGTGCCCATTTCAGCTAAGAGAATCTCAAAAATAGATTGTGAATTTCCGCCTTGATAAGATGACAGCAATAATTAAAAGTTGGGGTACCAGGCATCTTTCCTATGCTGGGAGAGTGCTGCTTGTTAACTCTGTAATGTTACACATTCACAATTGTGGGTCCTCCATATTCATGCTTCCAAAGTAGGTACTTAAAGACATCACTACAATATGTAGGAATTTAGTCTAGGATGGAAACGTTATCACAAACAAATATCCCCTAGTGGCATGGAACCTCGTATGCAGGGACAAAAATGAGTGGTGGATTGGGGATCACATATTGCATTAAATAGAATAAAGCAGCAATTGCAAAATATGTCTGAAATGTGGCATAAAAAGCTGACAACTTATGGGTAAACTGGACATATACTTAAAATATAAGGCATGGTGGCAATACACATGTCCAATCGATTGTTACTGGTACTGGAAGAAGATATGTAAAATTAGAGATGAATTTAAACCTGGCTTCATACAATATGGATGGCAGCATACTAATAGACAGTACACTGTGAGAAGTGGGTACAAATGGAGAATGGGAGCTAAAGAAGCAAGGCCATAGGGAAGATAGGTGTGGAGCAAACTAAATATACCCAAGCACAGCTTTATATGCTGGTTGACCATGTACCAAAGGCCGATGACCAAATCTAGACTATGCCATCTAGGCATAAGCCAAGATGATGGATGCCCAATATATGGGATACATGAGGAAATCACACAACATCTGTGTTTGAATGTCCCTTTTCTAAACTATGCATACATGAGTTGCTACTGTGGCTAGGAATACGTCTATAACAAACTAATATAGCTGGAATATGGAGACGAATGGCCAGAATCACCAAGGGAAAGAGATGCAGAAAATGTGGTACTGGCAATAATTGCAGCACTAGTCTACTGGATATGGATGGCGCGCAATAATGCAGTGTGGGAGCTAAAACTATCGACTACAGGTTATGTGATACAACAGATCAAGCAGAAATGCAGATTGAGAAAGATAAATTTTGTAACTAAAAAGTTGAGTATTAGAGAAAAAGAATGGATAGACAAAGTAATTAGATAATAGAGGTATAGGATTATGTTATTTTGTGGTTGTTTTGTTGTTTCTTGATAGGGTAAAAGTGTAGATAGAAAATAGAAAGGGGAGAAATAGTTAGAAAGGAGAGAAAAGGAATCATGTAGCAAGCTGTAGTGATGAATCAATAAAAAATTTCTTCACCAAAAAAATATTAAGGTAATAATTTTAATTTGATAATGGATTTATTAAGTTATATATACTAACAATGTATGAAATTTTTATTATCGGTATATTTTAGCTTATCGTAGTAATATTTCGAGGTTGCTATTTAATCTCACTTATAATGGGAGTCTTGATAACTATAAAAGCTGTTGACGTGTGACTATGAGGCAAAGGGGTTCAAGTCGGGAAAACTGCTTCTTGCAACAATTTAAGTTATGATTGCGTATATAAGATCCAATGTGATTTGGCCTTTCCTCGGACTCCGCACAAAGCGGGGTCAGCTTAATTAGTGCATGGTACTGTCTTTTTATTATTATATAGGTTTATCTATAATTATTTTCTAGTAATCTAATAGCGTACAAAATTATTTTTCGTGGTTGCCATTGAATATAAGCTAAACTCTTTATAAAACGTAATACACTCAATATTCTTGAAGAAACATCAAAGAGCTTACCCAGTAACATGTCGTAACTTTGCAACTTCAGCTTTCAAAGCATTCATTTCATCAGGCTGCAATTAATGGAAGGGAATATACATATCAAGCTAACTAATGAAATCCTGACAATTATGACTTGATTATTGATATTAATTGTAACTTATCTATAATACCTCTTCAACATTTTCGACTGTAGCATGCTCAGAAGAATCTGGAACCTTGTCCTTGTATCTATCCACAATTTTTTTCATGCTACATGCACAAACATGTCAACATAAAATAAATAATATTAAAAAGGACTAATTTGGGGTAAATTTTACTGTATCATTTTCCTTAATTTAGAAATATGCTAGTTTACACACTTAGTGGCATACATTAGACAGGGATTATAGTCTGAAAGAAAACTAGACTTGAGGTATATGTCATATATAGATGTATAAACAGGGAAGGGGAGCTCTGCCTCTGGTGCAACAGTAAGGTTATCGTCGTGTGATCAAAAGCTCATGGGTTCAAACCATAAATTTGTTAGTAAGGTTCAATTCTTTCTTAAACCCCGCGCTCAACTGGCGGGAACTTAGAGTATCGAGCTGCGCAATTTCATTGTCCTATAAAATGTAACATAAAACCAAAATGAAAATGCAATATCTAATAGTAGTAAGTACCAAAACCTTTTATTTGCAAGAATTTTTATTAATATTGTTGAAACTTATTATATGGACAAAATTATAGTATTAAAAAGTCATGTAAACAGTCTCACTTACTGTGAAGTTGAGACGTATTTGATTGATCGATTCACATCTTTGCCATATGTTACACTTTATTCTTCACAAACTGAAATTAAAATTAATACACTTCTAATACATTGTCACACTTTTTTGTTCACAAATTGACATTAAAATTAATACACTTCTATTACATTGATACAACTCATCCTGTTATAGCTTTAATCTCCACTTTAACAAATTTGTTGTATTAGTGAAAATAATCTCAAAATAATCTCGTTATGTTTGATTCCTATTTGCCCTGGTGATGGATGCGATAACAAACCATATTCAAGGGAAGGTGCCATGGTGTATACTATTCGTCAATGACATAGTTCTGATTGATGAGTCACGAGCCGGTGTTAATGAGAGATTGGAAGTTTGGAGACAGACTCTTGAGTCTAAGGGTTTCAAGCTAAGCAGAACGAAGACATAATAGCTCGAGTGTAAGTTCAGGACTGAGCCGGGGGAAGTGGACGTCGATGTGAGGCTTGAGTCACAGGTTATCCCAAGTAGAGGCAACTTTAAGTACCTTGGTTCGGTTATCCACGGGGGAGGGGAGATCGACGAGGATGTCACACACCGTATTGCGGTAGGATGGATGATGTGGAGGTTAGCATCTGGAGTCTTGTGTGACAAGAGAGTGCCAACGATACTCAAAGGTAAGTTCTACAAAGCGGTTGTTAGACCGGCCATGATGTATGGGGCTGAGTGTTGGCCTATTAAGAACTCACATATCCAAAAGATGAAAGTAACAGAAATGAGGATGTTGAGGTGGATGTGTGGGCACACTAGGATGGATAAGATTAAGAATGATGATATTCGGGAGAAGGTGCACGTGGCTCCAATTGATGACAAGATGGGGGAAGCGAAGCTCAGATGATTCGGGCATGTACAAAGGAGAAGTCCCGATGCTCCAGTAAGGAGGTGTAAGAAGCTGATTGTGAGGCACGAGAAGAGGTAGAGGGCGGCCTAAGAAGTATTGGGGAGAGGTGATCAGGCAGGGTATGACGAGACTTCAGATTTCCGAGGACATGACACTTGATAGGAAGTTGTGGAGGTCGAGTATTACGGTTGTAGACTACGAGGTAGTTGAGTCTTGCATTACTATTTACCTTTGTGAGTCTAGTCCAGTAGGGTTTTGTCTAAAAGAGGTAGGGGCAATGTCATGTCTTACTATTGTCTTTTTCAATGTTGGATCCATTTACTAGTCACCGTTTTTGCTTTGCATTTTCCTTCTGCATTTTCTGTTCGTATTTTTCCTATGATCTCCGTGATGATTCTAATATCCTCTCCTTTTGTCTTGTTTTTATTATCTTGAGCCGAGGGTCTTTTGAAAATATCTTCTCTACCCCGTCGGGGTAGGGATATGGTCTGCATACACATTACCCTCCCCAGACCCCACTTGTAGGATTTTACTGGGTTATTGTTGTTGTTATTTTTTGTTGTCAGCAAAGATACAAATGAACTGAAGAATAAAGTGTAAACATATTAGTATCATAACTATTAGTCCCGCAACTGCTCATAAGAGAACAACACAAGGTCGGATATGAAGAATCAGTCATCATTATGAGTGAGGGGAGAACAATTAATCCCGTATTATACCAGATTTGTCATTATTACGTCGTTAGTTACGAATCAATTGTGTAACGTATAATAAATACAATAAATAATTAAAACGAGTAAATATAGAGTGGGCTAATTAGTTACGAATATGATTACCGTAAAAACCCTTATTCCCGACATTGTATATCATCTAGAAAATAATTTACCATTCTTGTAATCGTTACATATTATTCCTGACAACTCAAGATTCAAGCACGCCAAAAGGGAAGCTATATTCTTCAATAAGAATTTTCTTTCCTTGTGCGTTATTTCTTTACTAGTTCTCTTATCTGCTTATATTCTTAATATTCTTATTTGAAAAGATGATGTAAATCAATTGATAGCGCCCTAATATACAAAATTAATTGCTTTGACTTTCAAATCTAATTTTGGGTTGTATAGTTTGGTTCCACTGTCAGGGTCTAATAATCATTTATTTTTTTCTATTCATATTCCTTATAATTATCTAGATCAAATTATGTCTAGAATTAACCAAACCAATTAGCAGGAAAGCAATTGAGACTGCAGTGATTAAAAAAGCAAGCGCTTCCTCGCTTTAAGCAAGAAGCGAAGCGGAGCACACAGTTCATCGTTTCTACCATTAAAAGCAACTCTGGTAGAAAAAGCGACCGCTTCTCTGTAAAAAGCGAGAAGCGGTGAATCGAGGAGAAGCGAGAGAAGCACACGCTTCTCTGTTTAAAAATTACCCAAAGCCCTATTTTATTAAAAACTTGGTTCTAAACAGTCTGGACATCTTCGACTTCTTCGAGACTTCAACAACAGCGAGAAACTAGGGTTCTTCAAACAACAGTAACGATTTCTTCCTCTCTTCTTCATTAACTTCAAATAACAACAGGGATTTCTCTTCTTCAAACTAGGGTTGTTCTTCTTCTTCTTCAACAGTACAACAACAACTTTCAACAGGTATGTTTTGGACTTTTGATTTTTATTCTTCTTCTTCTTCTTCTTCTTATTCTTTTTTTCTAAACGTCGAAAAAGCGCTGAAATGCTGGCAAATTTTTTTCAAAAAATTTTACCTAATTATTTCAATTTCTGCCCAATCATTATATCTTTTATTCTTATTTCTTATTTCTTATTTTTTATTGCCTTTCTTATGTGTTATGTAGTTATTTTATTAATGGCACCAAAAGAAGATAGGAAAGATCCATCTTGGGCTTACTCTGCAAGAGTTAACGAGACCAACAAGATGGCCATTAGATATTTTTTTTATGATAAGATTATAAATGGAGAAATCTATAATAAAAAAATGCATCTAATCGGTGGTGATCCAAATGTTACATATTGTCCTAAAGTTCTGGTATATGTGAAGGAAAAATTGAAAGCATACTTTCAAAAATATAAAGAGTTAAAGACTCAAATGATTCATGAACAAGAACTTTATAATCTTAATAATGATGATGAAACAGAAGAAGGTGACGACGCTTCTTCGCTTCCACCAAAATCACAAAAGTGGGGAAGGACGCTTTCACCAATATCTTCTAGTTGTGGATCTCGTGGAAAGACCAAAGGTCCTATAGATTGTTACTTCCCGCAAAAATCTAGAGATAAGGAAAGAAAAAGTGGTAATCCTCAAGTTGATGCCAAAGCGATTTTAAGGGACCGTGCAGTTACAAATTTTGCCCGGTGGATGTATGATGCATGTCTTCCTTTTTATTGTGTTAATTATACTGGCACTTTTGCTGCTTTTATTGAGGTCGTAGGCTAATATGATCCAGAAATGAAGCCTCCAACTTATTATGAAGTTAGAGGGCCATATCTAAAAAAAGAGGTGGCAGAGGTGAACAAAATCGTGGAGGAGCACAAAGTAGAATGGAAAAAGTTTGGTTGTTCCATTATGATGAATAAGTGGACAGTGAGAAATGGAAAAATGATCATCAATATCTTGGTGAATTCTCCTAAAGGAAGCCTGTTTCTTGAGTCTGTTGATGCAAGCGACTCTTCGACTGATTCAACCAAAAGGTACTCCTTGTTCAAGAGTACAATAGACTCTATTGGAGTAGAAAATGTTGTTCAAGTTATCAAGGAAAACACCAGTGAAAATGTTAAAGTTGGTAATTTGATGTCTGCTAGGTACCCACATTATCTATTGGACTCCATGTGCAGCACATTCCATTAATTTGATCTTCGGTGATATTTTCAAGAAAGACCCTTTACTACTATCTTTAATCAGGCAATTAGAGTGCATTCCTATATTGTTCAAAGGCCTCTGTTATTAAACATAATGAAGAGATTCACTAAACAAAGAAGCTTGGTGAAACCTGCAAAGACAGGATTTGCTACTGCTTTCTTGACTTTGCATAGGATGTATGAGCAAAAAAGTGATTTGAAGAAGTTGTTTGTTTCAGATGAGTACACTAGCAGTGCCTATGGAAGGGAAGCTCGAGGGAGAGAATCTGTAGATATTATACTTTCTCCTTCATTCTGGAACAATATAGTCCATGCATTGAAGATTGGTGGTCATTTAGTTAAAGTGCTTCGTTTGATGGATGGGGAGCAAAGGCCACCAATGGGCTACTGTACGAAGCAATTGATAGGGCAAAGGAGGTTATTCAAGCATGTGTTAGTAATCAAAGAAAATACAAAAGAGTCTTTGAGATCATAGATAAAAGGTGGGATAGTAAGCTGCATAGCTCTTTGCATGCAGCTGGACTTGTTTTGGACCCGAAACTATTTTATGACAATGAAGAGAGGATCCTAGGAGATAAAGCTTTGTGGAATGGATACTATGAATGTATTGAGAAGTTGATACCTAATGAATCCGTGCATGATAAAATCAAAGAGCAATTTAGTATTTATAGGAATGTTGAGCAACTTTTCGGAAAAAACGTGGCAATTAGACAAAGAAAGACGAAGTCACCAGGTGAGCAAGTTCTTATATGTTGTTTTATAGTTAATAAGTTCTTTATTTATCAATATTATATTTTAAAAATTTGTTCTACTTCTACAGTTGAATGGTGGAAGCAATATGGTTATTCCGCTCCAGATCTAAAAAAGTTTGCCATCAAGGTTCTAAGTCTAACATGTAGCTCATCCGGGTATGAAAGGAATGAGAGCGTGTTTGAGCATGTAAGAACTAATAAGAAAGATTTAGTATATTGAGATAATTAAATTATATCTCAATTGTCCTAATCTTACTAATTACTTATTATTTGCGGAATCATACCAAAAAGAGGAACAAACTAACCTTGAAGTGTCTCAACGATCTAGTCTTCATTAAGTACAATAGAACATTGAGGCATCGTTACAACGCTCGCAATGTAATTGATCCAATTAGTTTGGACCAGTGTTTTTGAGAGCGCAAAGCGCAAAAAAATCGACAAATGCTCGCCTCGCTTCAAAAGCGAAGCGCAAAGGTAAGCGCACACTTTATTAAAGTGAAGTGCAATTCTTAAAAAATATAATGTAAAATTATAAATAATCAAAAATATCAACTTAAATACTTAAAATTAGGTACTAGATACCACCAAATCATCAACAAACCATCCACAAACCATAGGACAAGCAAAATAAAGCTACTAAATTACTAGAAGTCAATCAACATCTTATTCT
>MU766458.1:0-10256 GCA_026770625.1 Nicotiana glauca
TTGAGCGGGTCTGCATTAGAATGGTATACGCGACAGGACCATGGTAGGTGGTACACCTGGGATGATTTGGCACAATCCTTCGCCGGCCACTTCCAGTACAATCTACAAATCATTCCAGATCGTCTGTCATTGATAAAACTAGAGAAAAAACCCAGAGAGTTTCAGGGAATATGGTTTCCGTTGGAGGGAACAAGCTGCAAGGGTCGACCCCCCAATGAAAGAGGGAGAGATGGTTGATTACTTTTTTCAAGAATTAAAGCCGACTTATTTTGGTCACTTGGTAACGGCGATTGGCAAGTCTTTCAATGAGGTTGTGAAAATGGGCGGCATGATCGAGAAAGAACTTAAGTCTAACAAGATCCTGAGTTACTCAGCAATCAAAGCAACCACTCAAGCTATCCAGAGCGGCACCGGGGGTGTGCTCGGGAAGAAGAAGAAAGAAGACGTTGTAACGATCGAGTCGAGAGCTTGGACCTGAAGCCCGTCATCTTACTATAACTATCCTCCACCCCGCCCTCAAACTTACCCCCAAACTCTATATAGCCCACCCCAACACTACTACCCATATCCCGAAGCTCCTTTTTCTCTTAACCACGTCCAAGCATACAGCCAACCTCCAGCTCACAACCAATGGCTTGCTCCCGCTCCACAGAATAGAAAACCTCCCGGTCAAAATTTTTGACCTAATCCGGCGTTCAGGGGTAACAGGGCACAAAAGAAGAAAACATTCACTCTGTTGGGGGAATCATATGCCAGTCTGTTCCACAGGCTCAAACAACTGAATATGCTAAGGCCAATACCATCTAAACTGCCAAACCCACCACCAAGAAACCTTGATTACTCGGTCAGTTGCGAGTGTTGTCAGGTACCCCCGGGCATGATACCGAGAAGTATTTGCACTTGAAGAGTGCAATACAAGAGCTCATCGACATTAACATAATTGAAGTGCAAGATCCTGAGGTACCTAACATCAACAGGAATCCAATGTCGGCCTACCCAGAGGCGAACATGATTGAAATCGTGCGTAAAGGGGGACAACCAAAGAAGCCATCATAGACTGTAATGACAATTCAGTCCAGTGAAACAAAGATAATTGAACAACCAACAGGGGAAGGGTCAGCGCTCGAGTTGATTGAAAAGAGCGTTGGGCCATCTGCGGCAGTGAGCGAGGGGTCTCTAAGCTAGATCATAACGAGACAGGAGAGAGCAAAGGTGATTGTGCCGGGAGCAGTCAGCAGACCCATAATAACCGTGGAAGGGGCCCGTGTCGATCAAGTCATCATCAAGTCGGTAACCCAATTACCGATAATCAGCAGCAAGGCTGTTCTGTGGAACTACGGACGGGTGGCATTGATGTATAAAGGGAAGGAGGTCAAGGAGGAGGTTCGTGAGGCCCAAGCGTTAACTCGGTCGTGAAGATGTTTTGCTCCCACATATTTGAGGAAAGCCAAGGATAATTCAGCTCAAGTAAAGAAACCCGTGACCGAAGAGGAAGTGGAAGAGTTTCTAAAAAAGATGAAGATGCAGGACTATTCCATTGTAGATCAGTTAAAGAAGACACCGGCACAGATTTCTTTGCTTTCATTATTGATCCACTCGGACGAACATTGCCGAGCATTAATGAAAATCTTGAACGAGGCACATGTCCCTGACAAAATCACTGTGAATCACTTAGAGAAAATAGCCAACAAAATCTTCAAAGCGAACAGGGTCACTTTCTCTGATGATGAATTGCCCGTAGAGGGCATGGAACACAGCATGGCCCTTTATCTGTCAGTAAAATGTGAGAGCTCTGTGGTCACACGGGTATTGGTTGATAATGGTTCGAGTGCAAACATCTGTCCTCTCTCCACTCTGACCAAATTGAAAGTAGAGAACGGAAGGATCCACAAGAACATTATCTGTGTGCGAGGATTCGATGGCGGGGGCAAAGACTCAGTCGGGGACATAGTGTTGGAATTGATGATAGGACCAGTGGAGTTCACAATGGAATTGCAAGTACTGGATACAGCTGTCTCATACAATCTGCTATTGGGTCGACCGTGGATCCACGCTGTTAAAGAAGTACCGTCAACTCTTCACCAGATGATCAAGTTCGAATGGGACAGGCAGGAGATAATGGTGCATGGGGAAGACAATTTGTGCGCACACAGTGACACCATTGTGCCATTTATATAAATGGAAGATGACAAGGGGCCATGGGTCTATCAAGTTTTAGACACAATGATAGTCGAGAAAGTGCAAGAGCGGAAGTGTATCCCCAACCCAAAGGTAACAACTGCATCGGTCATGGTAGCATATGAAATGCTGAAGAATGGGTTTGTACTAGGGAAAGATCTAGGATCTGCTTTGCAAGGCATCATTCAACCAGTGTCCCTCCCTGGAAATGCAGGAACTTTTGGTCTGGGATTCCAACCCACATCCGCAGATGTAAGAAAAGCCAAGAAGCTGAAACAGAGAGCATGGGTCCTTCCGAAGCCGGTCCCACGTCTCTCCAGGTCATTTGACAAGGCGAGTACCAGAAAACGAGCAGCAACGACGATTCCCAATGATAAGGTTATCCCTGATAGGGAGTTGATTGAAAGGTTTGAGCAATTGTTCAGCAAGGTGAACATGTTAGAATTTGGCGAGGGTCCTAGCCACGCAGAAATA
Organism: Nicotiana glauca; assembly: GCA_026770625.1. Taxonomy (NCBI): domain Eukaryota; kingdom Viridiplantae; phylum Streptophyta; class Magnoliopsida; order Solanales; family Solanaceae; genus Nicotiana; species Nicotiana glauca. The sequence continues at coordinate 2,653 of MU766458.1, forward strand.
CAGTTTGTCGGGCCAAAAGCGAAAGATTAATAATTGGAAGGCTACTCCTCTCCCTACCCGGAGGGAGCCTTGTTAGTTTGCTTTGATTTTTCTTTAAGTTTGTATGGATTTTTTCATGGTTGTAATCCGAATTTCAGTTTGTGTGCAAACCTTGTTATCTTCCATTTTCAATGAAATGCAATTTCTTCCTGTTTTTCACCCCTGATAAATTTTATATTTTGTTTTCTTCTTTTCTTTTATGTACAGTTCCTCTTACGCCGGTTCTAATGATATGACATGCATAAGGAATCCTCAACCCAGTCTAAAAAATCCATCTGAGATAAGAGTTCAAGAGGTTGAATGTTGTTACGAGTCAGAATTTGACGAAGATGAGGCTCTTAAGGAGATTAGTAAAGAATTAAGTCATTTTGAGGAAAAACCTAAGCCCAATCTGAATGATACCGAAGCCATCAATCTAGGGGACGCAGATAACATCAGGGAAACTAAAATAAGCATCCACATTGAACCGAATATCAGGGAAGAATTAATCAAAACACTTATTGAATTCAAAGACGTTTTTGTATGGTTATATGACGACATGCTGGGTTTAAGTACCAATTTAGTGGTTCATAAATTGCCCACTGACCCGGTATTCCCTCCCGTCAAGCAAAAATTGAGGAAATTCAAAACCGATATGAGTGTGAAGATTAAGGAAGAAATAACCAAACAACTAGATGCAAAGGTTATTCGGGTCACTCGATATCCTGAATGGTTGGCCAATGTAGTTCCAGTACCGAAGAAGGATGGCAAGATCAGAGTATGCGTTGACTACCGCAACCTCAACAAAGCAAGCCCAAAGGATAACTTCACACTACCCAATATCCACATTTTGATTGATAATTGTGCAAAACATGAGATTGGATCTTTTGTGGATTGCTATGCTGGGTATCATCAGATCTTGATGGATGAAGAAGATGCAGAGAAGACGACATTTATCACGCCGTGGGGAACTTATTACTACAGAGTAATTGCATTTGGTCTAAAGAACGCTGGGGCAACAAACATGTGAGCAATGACCATTGTATTCCATGATATGATTCACAAAGAGATTGAGGTGTACATGGATGATGTAATCATCAAGTCAAAGCAACAGGCCGACCACGTCGGAGATTTGAGGAAGTTCTTTCAGAGGCTTCGCAGGTACGACATTAAACTCAACCCTGCCAAATATGCATTTAGTGTTTCGTCCGAAAAGTTGTTGGGATTTAAAGTCAGTCGGCGAGGCATTGAGTTGGATCCGTCAAAGATCAAGGCCATCCAAGAATTACCGCCTCCGAAAAACAAGACCGAAGTGATGAGTCTTTTGGGAAGGTTGAACTACATCAGCAAGTTTATTGCTCAGCTCACATCAACTTGTGAACCTATTTTTAGGTTATTGAAGAAGGATGATGTGGTCAAATGGACTGAAGAATGTCAAGAGGCGTTTGATAAGATAAAGGGGTATTTGTCAAATCCATCTTTGTTGGTCCCACCTGAACCAGGAAGACCTTTGATTCTTTATTTGACGGTCTTGGAAAATTCATTTGGCTGTGTACTGGGGCAGCATGACGTCACCGGCAGGAAGGAACAAGCCATCTACTATCTTAGCAAGAAGTTCACGGCTTATGAGGTTAAGTACACTCACCTTGAGAAGACATATTGTGCCCTAACTTGGGTAGCACAAAAATTGAAACATTATTTGTCATCTTACACTACTTATCTCATTTCGCGCTTGGATCCGTTGATGTATATCTTTCAAGGGCCTATGTCCACAGGGAGACTTGCAAAGTGGCAGATTTTACTCATGGAGTTTGACATTGTCTATATGACAAGGACTGCAATGAAAGCCCAAGCTTGGCTGATCATTTGGCCGAGAACCCGGTCGATGAAGAATATGAGTCGCTGAAGACTTATTTTCCTGATGAAGAGACGATGCATATTGATGAGCTGGAACTAACCGAAAAACCAGGTTGGAAACTGTACTTTGATGGGGCTTCAAACATGAAAGGAGTTGGAATAGGAGTTGTACTTATTACTGAAACAGGGCACCACTATCCTGTTACGGCTCAACTTTGATTTTATTGTACCAACAACATGGCTGAATATGAGGCATGCATTTTGGGTTTACAGTTAGCTGCGGACATGGATGTCCAGGACGTTTTGGGCTTGGGAGACTTGGACTTCCTGGTATATCAAATTCAAGGAGAATGGGAAACACGAGATCTGAAACTCATACCGTATCGACAATGTTTGCATGATCTATGTCAACGGTTTCGATCAGTGGAGTTTAGGCACATCCTAAGAGTCCATAACGAAGTTGCCGATGCTTTGGCTATATTAGCATCAATGTTGCATCATCCACACAAAGTTCATGTCGATCCATTGCATATCCAAGTCCGTGATCAGCATGCTTATTGTAATACGGTGGAAGAGGAACTTGATGGCGAACCATGGTTCCATGATGTAAAGGAGTACCTCATAATGGGGATATACCCAGTTCAAGCCACGGGAGATCAAAAGAAATCAATTCGACGGTTGACAAGTGGATTTTTCCTCAGTGGAGGAGTGTTGTATAAAAGATCACATATCTTGGATTGTTAAGATGCATAGATGCTAAACAAGCTACGACAGTCATGACGGAAGTACATTTTGGAGTTTGCGGGCCACACATGAGCGGATATATATTGGCGAAGAAGATCCTTCGAGCAGGGTATTATTGTCTCACTATGGAGCGATATTGTATCAGCTTTGCGCACAAATGTCATCAATGCCAGATACACGGGGATTTGATTCACTCTCCGCCATCGGAATTGCATACAATGTCAGCACCATGGCCCTTTGTTGCTTGGGGCATGGACGTCATAGGGCCCATTGATCCAGCAGCATCCAATGGGCACAGGTTCATTCTAGTGGCCATTGATTATTTCACCAAATGGGTTGAGGCTAGAACTTTCAAGTCTGTAACCAAGAAGGAAGTGGTTGATTTTGTACACTTCAATATCATCTCTCAATTTGGAATCCCAAAGGTAATCCTCACAGATAACGGTGCTAATCTTAACAGCAATTTGATGAAAGAGATATGTCAGCAGTTTAAGATTACACATCGCAATTATACCCCATATCATCCTAAGGCGAATGGAGCAGTTGTGGCAGCAACAAGAACATAAAGAAAATACTGAGGAAAATGGTAGAAAGTTCAAGGCAATGGCATAAGAAGCTACCATTTGCGTTGTTGGGTTATCGCACTACTGTTCGTACTTCAGTATGTGCAACTCCTTATCTGTTGGTATATGGCACTATAGCAGTGATCCCTGTAGAAGTCGAAATCCCGCCTCTTCAGATTCTCGCCGAGGCTGAGATCGATGATTATGGGTGGGTCAAAACCTGTCTGGAGCAGTTGAGTTTAATTGATGAAAAAATATTGGCAGCAGTATGTCATGGCCAATTGTATCAAAAGAGGATGAAAAGAGCATATAACAAGAAGGTGCATCCCAGGAGGTTTGAAGTGGGGCAACAAGTGTTGAAACAGATCTTTCCACATCAGGCTGAAGCAAAGGGCATGTTCGCTCCGAACTGGCAAGGACCGTTCATTAGAACCAGAGTATTGTCCAATGGAACTTTATGTTTAACAGATATTGAAGGAAAATGCATAGATATGGCTATCAATTCTGATGCGGTCAAGAGATACTATGTATAATTTCTTTAGTAAAATCACTGATTGTTTGTACTTGGCATTATCTCGAAGGTTGAAATGACGAAAGCAATTTGTTACGCTATCTAAACACTTTACCCTTTGTTCACCCTTTTGAGCCTTATTTATTTTATTTCATACCCCTCTTTTGGAATCAATAACCAAGAAGAAAGGAAAAGAGAAGAAAGAAAAGAAAAAGAAAAATAAAGAAAAGGAAAACAAAAGAAAAATATAATAAATGAAAAAGAAAAACTGTAACGACAAGGAATTGGGGTGAACTACGTTTGAACTGATTCCTCTTAATGATACGTAGGTAGCTTCACTGCTCGGTCATAGGGAAGTAAAACTCAAAAGGTCCCCAAGCGAGAAACTGGGGCAGAAGTTATGTTTGAAATGAGAAAGTTGGTTCCAAAAGTTGTAATTCTAACCTGTTGGATTTGGTTTGAACTTTTCAATACCCTTTTATTTCCAAACCTATCCAAAAACCCATATTAACATTCAAAGAAAGACCTCCCGATCAGTCTTCGAAGGGTGCCAAGTCAAGCAAGTATAGATAATGCATATCAGGGGCAATACTTCGATTTTCAGCGAGAAGAATGAAAAATGAGAGAGTCTTATTTAGTGAAAACTCGCAAGGGCACTGTAAGGCGACGCAAGCTGAGAGAAGTCCAAGAATGAGAGAGTTTTGTTAGTGAAAACCCATAAGGGCACGGTAAGGCGATGTAAGCTAAGAGAAGTCCAAAAACATGAGAGAGTCTTATTGATGAAAATCTTCACAGGGACCATAAGGCGACAAGGAACTGAGAAAGGAATGAACAAGTTTAAGGTTGACGGCAGAAATCCGTCGAGGCATCGAGCAGAACAAAGATAGAATTTAGTAGAGAATTGAATTGTGAGAATTTTGAGGCAGGAGCAAGACAACTGGAAATTGATTGAATTGAATAGACAGGGTTGGTTAATCCAAAATGTACAACATGATCATTGGGAATCAGTTATCCCATTCAGATAAGTCCTTTTTCTTTTCTCAAACGGTCTTCTAAAGGGAGATTTTCTTTTTATCTTTTTTCTTATGAAATCATCGCATTTCTTTTCTTTTGGCCAAAGCTTTTTCAATAATAATTTGAGTCTAAATTTCAAAGCTTACTACCAGTTTCCAATATGGTGCGAAGTGAAGTGTGGCTAGGAAAGGCCGACGATGATATGATGAGACGTGAAAGGCGTCATTGGAAATCCAAATGATGGAATGGTCCAAGATTCCGTGAAAGTAATGGGATCAAATAAAAAAGACTAGAAGTGGGAAAGCATCAATTGGGAAATTTATGGATAAGGGTTAGTCAGAGGGTCGGAAATTCTCGACCAAGTTCAAGTTCGTCGGACAAAACTGAATATGGAAAGGAAAGAAGGGAAAACCATCCCCAGCAGGATCATCACATCCAATCACCACACCCTAAACTAACCAATTTTTCTTTGTGTGTGAAATAGGGGCAGGAAATGTTGTTGATAGCGGAGAAAATTTTCTGCGAAAAGAGAGCAAGTACCAAACAGCCACCAAGCTGGGGCAGAAAACTTTCTTTGTAATTATTAAGTTGTTGAAGTCAGGAGCCTGCCTAGAGAACAGAGGTGTAATTGTTAAGTTGTTGAAGTTAGGAGCCCGCTTGGAGAACAGAGGTGTAATTGTTAAAGTTGTGAAGTTAGGAGCCCGCCTGGAGAACAGAGGTGTAATTGTTAAGTTGTTGAACTCCGGAGCCCGCCTGGAGAACAGAGGTGTAATTGTTAATGTTGTGAAGTCAGGAGCTCTCCTGGAGAACAGAGGTGTAATTTTTAAAGTTTTGAAGTCAGGAGCCCGCCTGGAGAATAGAGGTGTAAGTTTTGATGTGTTGAAGTCAGGAGCCCACCTGGAGAACAGAGGTGTAATTGTTAAGTTTTTGAAGTCAGGAGCCCGCCTGGAGAACAGAGGTGTAATTGTTAAAGTTGTGAAGTCAGGAGCCCGCCTGGAGAACAGAGGTGTAATTGTTAAAGTTGTGAAGTCAGGAGCCCGCCTGGAGAACAGAGGTGTAATTGTTAAGTTGCTGAAGTCAGGAGCCCGCAACAGAGGTGTAACTGTTAAAGTTGTGAAGTCAGGATCCCGCCTGGAGAACAGAGGTGTAATTTTTAAAGTTTTGAAGTCAGGAGCCTGCCTGGAGAACAGAGGTGTAAGTTTTAAAGCGTTGAAGTCAGGAGCCCGCCTGGAGAACAAAGGTGCAATTGTTAAAGTTGTGAAGTCAGGAGCCCGCCTGGAGAACAGAGGTGTAATTTTTAAAGTTTTGAAATTAGGAGCCCGCCTGGAGAACAGAGCTTTAAGTTTTGAAGTGTTGAAGTCAGAAGCCCGCCTGGAGAACAGAGGTGTAACTGTTAAGTTGTTGAAGTCAGGAGCCCGCCTGGAGAATAGAGGTGTAATTGTTAAAGTTGTAAAGTCAGGAGCCCGCCTGGAGAACAGAGGTGTAATTGTTAAAGTTGTGAAGTCAGGAGCCCACCTGGAGAACAGAGGTGTAATTGTTAAAGTTGTGAAGTCAGGAGCCCACCTGGAGAACAGAGGTGTAATTTTTAAAGTTTTGAAGTCAGGAGCTCGCCTGTAGAATAGAGGTGTAAGTTTTGAAGTGTTAAAGTCAGGAGCTCGCCTAGAGAACAGAGGTGTACCTTTTAAGTTTTTAAGTCAGGATCCCGCCTGGAGAGCGGAGGAATACAATCCAAGTCAAAAAATCAGTGTAAGGCAGCAACAAAGGAATTGCTATAAGAGAATACAAGACAACAAGAAACACAAGATCAAGTTTAAAGGTCTAGATAGGATTTTTGTAATTCATAGCCTAGTCTAACTTCTTTATTGTTCGTGTAGCATGGTGTAATAAGGGGTCAGCAAGTAACAGCAGCAGCAGCAACAGTAAACATAGCTTCATGGTAGTCTCAGCTACCAAAACTTCTTGAACTACATTGACCTGATTCCTTTTTATCCAAGGATATGTAGGAGACCCTTGAAGGAGAGGTTCGGTCAAATCTATAAAAAATGCTTCACATGGAATATTCAAACGGGCAAAAATTGCTCGTATCCGCTCACTTTATCTTTGCACACCTATACGAATTATTCCCATAAAATGCAAAATAAAAACAATTTCCCCTTGTGTGTAATTTTATGAATTTTTGTGGTCTTCATTTATTGTTTGTATTTGTGTGTGTGCATGTTTATTTATTAAAATTAATAAGAAAAAACAAAAAGTAGATTGCATTCGCATTTAGGATTTAATTTCACAACTAGGATTGATTAAGTAAGTAACTGTTTTATAAAAATGAAAATTCACAACAAAAAAAACTTACTTTGCATTTTAGTGTTTAATTGTGTGAGTTGGTATTTAATTATGTGCAATAATTGTTATTTAGAGTTAGTTAGTATCTTTAAGATAATTTGGTTTTATAATTTAACCTAGGATTTTAGATTTTAATTTTGGAAATTAAGTTAGGAAGAAAATAAAAGAAAATTAATGGAAAAGAAAGGGAAACCGGACTTGGGCCAAAAAAACCAAGCCCAAACAAATATACCCAGCCCGGACCCAAAATAACCTGTCCAAACCCGGGCTAAGCCTTCAGTCTCAGAGACAATCAAAACGGCGCAGTATAGGGAGAATACTACGTCATTTCAATGTTAATTAATCTCAGCCATTCGTTCATTCTCCATCCAACGGCCCACAGCCTTACCCATTACCCGCATCCGACCCTAACCCGTTCACATCAGAGACCAACCCGGTCTCTATTACAACTGAACGATGTCGTTCCATTTAAGTGAATAATCCAAGTCGTTGATCTCGTTTGATCAAATGGCCTAGATTCATTCCCCCCCCCCGTATATATGTACGTAACACACTCC
>MU766458.1:11939-53929 GCA_026770625.1 Nicotiana glauca
CGTCTCTTACAAATCTCAGAGACCAACCTCCGCCTCCCACCGCCTTACTCCGCCCACCGAAAATTGCCTCACGGCGGTTTCGGTGGCCCAAACCACCCTAAATTTTCACCGTGTATTCACCACGACCCCCTCCATCTCCGATCCACCCTTAGTTTCCTTCGAATCCCAGCCTACCTCCTCGAATAATCAAAACCCTAACAGCCCCTCTGCCGTGTCCGGTGATACTACCTCCGATGGCCACCAAAATAACACCAAATGACCACTCCCCATCCCAAATCCAAACCCCCCATCCTTCGAACGTCCTTGGAACGTGTCGAATATCCGATAAAAGCCATTAACCCTAGAGCCGCCCCAAAATTCCCCGGTGGCGGCGCCACCTCTCCTCAGCCCCAGATCAACACCAAATGTCCACCCAACCTCCCTCATCCCTAATCTATCACCATTTTCCTTCGAACTAGGATGGAACCCTTCAAATTTAAATTCGAATAAACAAACCCTAAAAACCAAACCCCAAGATTGGTACGAAGTTGAAAAATTGAGGTCGCAATCGACCTTAGTCATGTGTTCTCAGTCGAGAACACTCGATTAAGGTCCATTTCGATTTCAAATTCGAAATTGAAGTTTAGATTCAAGAACAGACTTGAGTCTGGTCTGAGCTCTGAGGTATTTCTTTTTCTTTTTATTGTTTTTGTTTTGTTAATTTTCTTTGTCATCCTTCATTTTGTCATTTACTTCTTTCCTCTCTTTCGGACTTTTTAAATAGGTTGTTCATTACATTAGCCTGAATTGCATAGTTAGTTGAATGTTATGGGAATTACTTAAAATTGTTGTTGTTTTTAGCTGTCATTTGAACCGATTGGTTTGTTTTTCGAATGTATAGCATACTTGCTAGTTCAGTTTTGGGGTTTATTGATTGATGAGAAGCTTAAGGTTTAATTAATAGAATTAAATGAATTAGAACTAAGTGACATGACAGCACAGGCTGTCAGGGCACGCCTGGATTTAAATATTATACTGACCATAACAGATGAATTAAATAATGAAAAAGGGACTAATGGTGGAACTGACAGTATTGGTATGCTGGAAATCAGAGAATGATGGGGGAATTTTTTCTTAATTGCTCTTAAGAGCTGGAAAAGGGATTGGTTCTAGTCTTTAATTAGACACACACACACATTCTGAAGGAGGGACATACATTGGGAGATTGAGGTTAAGAGTAATAACTAGATACACACTGAGGGAAACAGATTTTAATAGAGAGAAAAGAAATAAAGGTAGATATTGAGAGCAATTGATAGAAAAGATGTACTGATATAAACAAAGGGAACTCAATAACTTCAGGAAGAGGATCCCAGAGTATTGGGTGCTGTTTCATCAGAGCCTTTGAGCAAACCTTCAGTTTATTTTTCAATCCAAAATATTTTGAGTTGTTTGAGGCTTTGTTCTATATCTGTTTGGTTAAGTGTGGATCCGGGACTGTATTTTGGTTTGTCGAACTGCATTCTATGGTTTGAAGTTGATTGGTTTTGGTCTTTGAGTCTGGTTTAGTTTGCTGCTGAGTTTTGAGGTCATTTTCCTGGTCCATTGGTGTCATTTGCTGGTTTGGACTGTTGCTGTTGCTGGTGTTAATTTCTACCGACTGGCCTAGCTGATAGCTCATTCTCTCCTTTCCTTTTGTTTCAATTTCAGGTACATTTTTTCTTTAACTATGTTGGCTGTGGAATAGATTGGAGAAAAACGAATTGACAATGAAGAAGTTGAAGCATGAGATGTATTTCAGTTTTTTAGAATGATTTTTTCATCTTCTATGGTTTTCTAATTAATCTATGTTTGTAGTTGATTTGTAACTAGTGTTAGAGTTGATTCATATGCTAGCTTCATTTCATCTCCTCCCTGATTCCTTCAATTGTTAAGTGTGCAAGGTCTATTGAATAATTGTAAAATGTCTAATGCTGTTAATATAGCTTGATCTGCAATCCATAATAGTTAAAGGTCTTAATTGATTCGAGATTCATCTGGTTCTATCACTGAATCAGTGTGTGCGAACTAGAGATTTCTCTAATAGTTTGCCCAAGTAGTAATAATTGAACTTATGTTTGCTCCTATTACTTAAGCTGTAGTGGCAATGATTCATTTCAAGTGCTTTTCCATAGTTTCTTTTTTACCATGCTTTAAATGTTAGTTTAGATTTCATATTTGGAATATTGTATAATTCAGAAATGCTGGTAGGATTGATATGTATGTTCACGCTAGTTTTAATTTTGAGAACACCTGACTAGAATTTATGTATCTTCCGAATAGCTTCCAACACACCTGGGTTTCTTTCAGGTTCATATGGTCGCGTGCAACATTTCTTTATATTGTTAAAAGATTTTGTCAGCTTCGCTCCTGAATACGAGAACAAAAGATAGTTTAGAGTTTTCTATGAATTTAATTAAGTCGACTTAAATTGCTCCGTTTGCTAGTAGGCTGTTGATGAATATTTAGGTTTGCTGGACTTGTTATAGTTTTAGGAAACTGTTAATTTGAGCCCATTTAACAAGTAATCTGTGGAGACAACAAGTTATGTGACAGGCCCATTTCATGATAATGTGCTATTGGCTCGCCCCTTCTTTAATGACAAAGCTGACTACTTCCTTACTTCCATAACTAAATTCCTTAAAGCTCTCGGGCCTCGCAGTAATCTTAGAGTGCTTTAAGAAAAATACCTTATAAACATCCGTAGTTTGTCTTATGATGAGTAACGCCCCTTTAGGATAGATCGAGGTGCACCGTGCCAAACAAAAATGACAATTGCGTGGCCCTCCTTTTATTTAAATTGAGCCTTAGAATTCGAGGCGTGCCATTTAGCAAATTCCATGGACCTCGCAAAGTACAAACACATAATTGCTTTAGGCGCGTGTTTAATAAATTTACCTTCTTAAACTCGGGTGCACATTTATGTGACCCAAATCCAGATCCCAACGAAGTTAAAATATGTTAAAAATCACGGGTGCATTTATGTGATGTGGTTTCAGACGTGTTTTAACGACGTTGCAATCTTCTTTAAAAAATACGAATAAAAGCGGTTAAAAGCTAAAAATTGCATATAGGTTCAAAATGTTTTAAATCAGATAATTAAGCCAAATATGACAGTTGAGTGACCGTGCTAGAACGACGAAACCTGGAAATGCCTAACACCTTCTCCCAGGTTAATAGAATTCCTTACCAGGATTTCTGGTTCGCGGACTGTTAAACAGAGTCATTCTTTTCCCCGATTCGGGATTTTAAACCGGTGACTTGGGATACCATAAATCTCCCAAGTGGCGACTCTGAACCTTTTAAATAAATCCTGTTTTGATTGTCACTTCAAGTTGGAAATAACTCCCTTATTATTATACCCTTTCGGGGTTGTAGTAGTGTAAAAAGGAGGTGTGACAGTTTTTTTTGAAAATATTTAGCTACGTATTTTTTTCATCAGCCAGAACTACGTACGGTCTGATTCATGCGGGGACATGATACGTAGGCAATCCATATAAGATTCGACCACCACTAAAAAAAAGAAGGGAAAATGTAAAATAAATAAAATAAAGGAAAGTTTGAGAGACATTAAAAGAAGAGGCACAATTATGAGAAGCCGGAATGACGCACGTAACTGAAGCAAATGTATGATAGAAATGGTTAATTGTTTAGGTGCATTGCATCTTTAATGTATATTCGCCTATCTGTTAAATGCCTTAACGCTAACGTGATGGTTTCATTTTGTCACATCAATCCAGAGAGGTGGTTGGTTGTGGTTCCGGAAATAGTAACTCCTCTCTACAACATAAAAGGTCGATGGCGGATAACAAAAAAATTGGGTTGGTTGATACCGATGCCCAAAATCAATTGATTGAACGGGATACAGGTTTGGCTGATGAGGTAAGGATGTTAAGACAATACATAACAGATATATATTAGGCTTGGATGGTCGGGAAGACACCAATACCGCCACCACCCAGTTTCTCAGATGTTGTCCTTACCCAAACTTTGGCATCTCCCAATCACCTCGGTATCCCCATTACTCTTTCTCCAAGTTCCGAGAGGCTGAAAAATATAGAACAGTCCTTAAAAAATGGACAAGGGATGGGAGACCAAGGTAGCATGTCTCACCAAGAGTTGTGTACACTCCCCGACGTCCGCCTGCTCATAGGGTTTAAAGTACCAAAGTTCAACTTAAATGAAGAAGATGAAGATTCGGTAGTCCATCTGAGGGAATATTGCAATGAAATGAGGAATGTTGGTGAGAAAGACGATTTGCTAATGGCGTACTTCAGTAAAAGCTTGACTGGGGTAGCCTTGGAGTGGTATAATAGTCAGAATGTCAGTAAATGGCATACATGGGATGACATGGCTCAGGATTTTGTGCGACATTTTCAGAACAACACAAACATCGTCCCGGAGCACTCCTCCACATCTCAGATAGAAAAGAAACCTAAAAGAAGTTTTAGGAAGTTCTGGCTCAGATGGAGTGAACACGTTGCTCGGGATAATCTTCCCATAGAAAGAAAGGATGTTGTAGAACCCCACAAACGACAAAGTCCAGTGGTCGTCCTTGCTAAACGCCCTCAGCCTCCATATCGACCTCGTGGATATCCTCTTAATTATCCCGACCACTACTTCTCTCCACAAAACCCCCTAAATCGTACATCACTTCCCAAATATCTCGTCCATATTGCACTACCATACACCTCATATCCTCGAGGCCCGCGATGGTCCGTATTGCTGCCATAAATGTCTCATTAGGCGTATCAACCACTTGTCTGCAGAAGATTCCAACCAAGGCTAGAGTGCAAAATAAAAAGACTACTAGAAAAAGAGAATGCTTTCGGAGAATCGTATGCAAGTTTGTTTGAAAAGCTAAAGCATTTTGGCCTGATTGAGCCGCTACTCGGTTATACTCCAGACCCATACGCAAGAGGTTTTGATCCTGCTGTACGATGCATGTATCACTCTAATGTCCAAGGGCATAGCATTGAGAATTATCGTTCTTTGAAAAAGGAAATAGAAAGAATGATTCACGAAGGGGTAATCGTAATCAATGACCGTGGCAGGGAGCATGCGAATCCTCTTAAGAATGTGCTGATTAAAACTAATGACATTAAAGTTGGTAAGGGTCTTGGAAATATCGATGCGGAGCTGAGTGGTTAAGATGCCAAGCGTGGTAATAGGAAAGATATTCCTTTTTGGCTAACCAGGAAGGAGTCTTGGTAGTCTGCTTTGATTTTCCTCAAAGTTTGTGTGGATTATTCCAGGGTTGTAATTCAAATTTTATTTTTAGTTTGCAAACCTTTTTATCTTTCATTTTTAATAAAATGCAGTTTCTTCCTTTTATTCATTCCTGATAAATTTTACTTTTGTTTTCTTCTTTTTTTCTATTCCAGTTCTTCTTACACTGGTTCTAATGACATGGCATGCATGAAGAACCCTCAGTAGAGTCTAAAAAATCAATCTAACTCCAAAAAAATAAGTACAAGAAGCTCACCATTTATGGGGTTAAGTACACTCACCGAGAGGACATATTGCGCCACAACTTGGGTAACGCAAAAGTTGAAACATTATCTGCCGTCATATACTACTTATCTCACGGTTGGATCCATTGAAGTATCAAAATCATCTATCGATTTGGAATCCCAAAGGTAACCATTACAGATAACGGTGTTAATCTTAACAGCAATTTGATGAAAGAAGTATGTCAGCAGTTTAAGATTACACATCGCAATTCCACACCATATCGTCCTAAGGCGAATGGAGCAGTTTAGACAGCCAACAAGAACATAAAGAAAATACTGAGGAAAATGGTGGAAAGTTCTAGGCAATGGCATGAGAAGTTACCATTTGCATTATTGGGTTATCGCACTACTGTTCGTACTTCGGTAGGTGCAACTCCTTATCTATTGGTATACGGCACTGAAACAGTGATTCCTGTGGAAGTTGAAATCCCGTCTCTTTGGATTGTCGCCGAGGCTGAGATTGATGATGATGAGTGGGTCAAAACCCGTTTGGAGCAGTTGAGTTTAATTGATGAAAAAAGATTAGCAGCAGTATGTCATGGCCAATTGTATCAAAAGAGGATGTTAAGAGCGTATAACAAGAAGGTGCGTCCCAGGAGGTTTGAAGTGGGGCAGCACGTGTTGAAACGGATCTTTCCACATCAGGCTGAAGCAAAGGGCAATTTCCCCCAAATGGCAAGGACCGTTCATTGTGACCAGAGTATTGTCCAATGGCGCATTATGTTTAACTGATATTGAAGGAAAATGCATAGATATGGCTATCAATTCTGATGCAGTCAAAAGATATTATGTATGATTTCTTTAGTATAATCACTGATTGTTTGTACTTGGCATTATCTCGAAGGTTGAGATGACGAAGGCAATTTGTTCTGATATCTAAACACTTTACCCTTTGTTCGCCCTTTTGAGCCTTATTTATTTTATTTCATACCCCTCTTTTGGAATCAATAACCAAGAAGAAAGGAAAAGAGAAGAAAGAAAAGAAAAAGAAAAAAATATATAAAGAGAAGAAAAACAGGAAAGGAAAATATACAATAATAAATGAAGAGAAAAACTATAACAACAAGGAATTCGGGTGAACTACGTTTAACCTGATTCCTCTTAAGGATACGTAGGCAGCTTCACGGCTCGGTCATAGGGAAGTAAAACTCAAAAGGTCCCCAAGCAAGAAACTGGGGTAGAAGTTATGTTTGAAATGAGAAAGTTGGTTCCAAAAGTTGTAATTCTAACCTGTTGGATTTGGTTTGAACTTTTCGATACCCTTTTCTTTCCAACCTATCCAAGAACCTATATTAACATCCAAAGAAAGACCTCCCGATCAGTCTTCGAGGGGTGCCAAGTCAAGCAAGTATAGATAATGCCTATCAAGGGCAATACTCCGGTTTTAAGAAAGAAGAATGAAAAATGAGAGAGTCTTATTTAGTGAAAACCCGCAAGGGCACTATAAGGCGACGTAAGTTGAGAGAAGTCCAAAAATAAGAGAGTCTTGTTAGTGAAAACCCGCAAGGGCAATGTAAGGCGATGTAAGCTGAGAGAAGTCCAAAAATAAGCGAGTCTTACTAGTGAAAACCTTAACAGGCACCATAAGGCGACAAGGAACTGAGAAAGGAACGAACAAGTTAAGGTTGACGGCAGAAATCCGTGCAGGCATCAAGCAAAACAAAGATAGAATTTAGTAGAGAATTGAATTGTGAGAATTTTGAGGCAGGAGCAAGACAACTGGAAATCGATTGAATTGAATAGACTGGGTTGATTAATCCGAAATGCACAACATGATCATTGGGATCAGTTATCCCATTCAGATAAGCCCTTTTTTGTTTTCTCAAACGGTCTTCTAAAGGAAGATTTTCTCTTTTATTCTTATCTTTTGAAATCATCGCATTTCTTTTCTTTTGGCTAAAGGCTTTTACAATAATAAATTGATTCTAACAAATAAGAAGAAATTTCATAGCTTACTACCAGTTTCCAACATAGTGCGAAGCGAAGTGTGGCTAGGACAGGCCGACGATGATATGATGAGATGTGAAAGACGTCATTGGAAATCCAAATGATGAAATGGTCTAAGATTCCGTGAAAGGAATGGGATCAGATAAGAAAGACTAAAAGTGGAAAGCAACAATGGGGAAGTTTGTGGATAAGGGTTAGTCATAGGTCGAAAATTCTCGACCGAGTTCAAGGCAGTCGGACAAAACCAAGTATGGAAAGGAGAAAAGGGAAAACCATCCCCAGCAGGAATATCACATCCAATCACCACACCTTAAACTGACCGACTTTTTCTTTGTGTCTAAAACAGGGATAGGAAGTGTTGTTGATAGCGGAGAAAATGTTCCGCGAAAAGAGAGCAAGTACCAAACAGCCACCAAATTGGGGCAGAAAATTTTCTTTGTAATGGTTAAGGTTGTGAAGTCAGGAGCCCGCCTGGAGAATAGATGTGTAATGGTTAAAGTTGTGAAGTCAGGAGCCCGCCTGGAGAACAGAGGTGTAATTTTTAAAGTAGTGAAGTCAGGAGTCCGCTTGGAGAACAGTGGTGTAATTGTTAAAGTAGTGAAGTCAGGAGCCCGCTTGGAGAACAAGGGTGTAATTTTTAAAGTTGTGAAGTCAGGAGCCCGCCTGGAGAACAGAGGTGTAATGGTTAAAGTTGTGAAGTCAGGAGCCCGCCTGGAGAACAGAGGTGTAATTTTAAAGTAGTTAAGTTAGGAGCCTGCCTGGAGAACAGAGGTGTAATGGTTAAGGTTGTGAAGTCAGGAGCCCGCCTGGAGAACAGAGGTGTAATGGTTAAAGTTGTGAAGTCAGGAGCCCGCCTGGAGAACAGAGGTGTAATTTTTAAAGTAGTGAAGTCAGGAGCCCGCTTGGAGAACAGCGGTGTAATTGTTAAAGTAGTGAAGTCAGGAGCCCGCTTGGAGAACAGAGGTGTAATTTTTAAAGTTGTGAAGTCAGGAGCCCGCCTGGAGAACAGAGGTGTAATGGTTAAAGTTGTGAAGTCAAGAGCCCGCCTGGATAACAAAGGTGTAATTTTAGAGTTGTGAAGTCAGGAGCCCGCCTGGAGAACAAAGGTGTAACTTTTAAAAAGGTGTAAAGTCAGGAGCCCGCTGGGAGAATAGAGGTGTATTTTTGAAGTCAGGAGACCGCCTGGAGAATAGAGGTGTATTTTTGAAGTCAGGAGCCTGCCTGGAGAACAGAGGTGTAATTTTAAAGTTTTGAAGTCAGGAGCCCACCTGGAGAACAGAGGTGTAATTTTAGAGTTGTGAAGTCAGGAGCCCTCCTAGAGAACAGAGGTGTAATTTTTAAAAAGTGTAAAGTCAGGAGCCTGCCTGGAGAATAGAGGTGTATTTTTGAATTCAGGAGCCCGCCTGGAGAATAGAGGTGTATTTTTGAAGTCAGGAGCCTGCCTGGAGAACAGAGGTGTAATTTTAAATTTTTTAAGTCAGGAGCCTGCCTGGAGAACGGAGGTGTAATTGTTAAATTTGTGAAGTCAGGAGCCCGCCTGGAGAACAGAGGTGTAATTTTAGAGTTGTGAAGTCAGGAGCCCGCCTGGAGAACAGAGGTGTAATTTTTAAAAGGTGTAAAGTCAGGAGCCCGCCTGGATAATAGAGGTGTATTTTTGAATTCAGGAGCCCGCCTGGAGAATAGAGGTGTATTTTTGAAGTCAGGAGCCCTCCTGGAGAATAGAGGTGTAATTTTAAAGATGTTGAAGTTAGGAGATCATCTGGAGAGCGGAGGAATACAGTGCAAGTCAAGAAAGCACTGCAAGGCAGCAACAAAGAAATTGCTATAAGAGAATAAAAGACAACAAGAAACACAAGAGCAAGTTTGGAGGTCCAGATAGGATTTCATAATTAATAGACTATAGAATAGTTTAGCTTCTTTATTTTTCTTGTAGCATGGTATAATAAGGGGTCAGCAAGTAGCAATAGCAGCAGTAACAGTAAATCACAGCTTCATGGTAGTCCCAGCTACCAAAACTTCCCGAACTACATTGACCTGATTCCTTTTTGGCCAAGAATATGTAGGAGACCTTTGAAGCAGAGGTTCGGTCAAATCTTTCAAAAAATGCTTCACACGGAATAGTCAAACAGGCAAAAATCGCTCGTATCCACTCACTTTGTCTTTGCACGAAAACTCTTCGTGTTTACGGGCAAAGAGGGGCAGCTGTGAGCACATAATTTTTGCCCTATGTGAATTACTCCCAAAGAATTCAAAACAAAATAATTTTTTCTTTTTGTGTGCAATTTTGTGAATTGTCGTAGTATTTTTTGTTATTGGTTGCATTTGTCTATGCATGTTTGTTCTGTCTAAATTAATGGAAAAATACAAAAATAGGTTGCGTTTGCATTCAGGTCTTGATTTTATAACTTTTAAGTTTAGTAAATTACTTTATAAAATGAAGAAAACATAAAAATAATAATGCACTTTGTATTTTTAGTGTTTAATTGTGTAATTTGGTATTTAATCACTTGTGATAATTCTCATTTAAAGTTAATTGGTATTTTGAGTTGATTAGGGTTTACGGTTTAATTTAGGAGTATTAGTAT
Source organism: Nicotiana glauca (assembly GCA_026770625.1). NCBI lineage: Eukaryota > Viridiplantae > Streptophyta > Magnoliopsida > Solanales > Solanaceae > Nicotiana > Nicotiana glauca. The sequence continues at coordinate 22,003 of MU766458.1, forward strand.
CAATTTTGGGAAAATAATTAGAAAATAAAAGAAAAGGAAAATAATGAAGAGGAAATCAAATCAGGCCAAATTAGGAATTAACTTCCCAGCCCAGACCAGACTCGTCCAAAACGCCCCAATCCAGGCCCAAAACTAGTCCAAAATCCGGTCCACCACCAGTTTAGCCAAACGACATCGTTTCAGAGCTGATAAGTCTCAACCGTCGATCTCATTATATCGAACGGGTCAATCCATCTCCAGCATCAATTAAACAACGTTGTTTCATGTTTGTTGATCTGAACCGTTCGTTTCATTCGATCGAACGGTCCAGTATTATCCTCGCAACCTGACCCGTCCACCCCACTAACCGACCTAGTCCCCCAACCGGCCAAAACAACCCCGTTTTACATAAGTGAACTGATCCATGCCATTGATCTCAGTTGATCCAACGGCTTGGATTCATTTCCACCCTGCATATAAAAGAAAACACCACACCCCACCCCACTAAGAACCCCTACCCCTATCTCGTCTCTAATAGCTCAGGACAACCCCGTCTCTCACCACCTTGCCCCGCCGCCCTCCGCCCATCGGAAATCGCCTCACGGCGGTTCCGGTGGCCCAAACCACCCCAAATTTACACCATGTGTTCACCACAACCCCCCATCTCCATTCCACTCTCAGTTTCCTTCGAATCCCAACCTACCTTCTCGAATAATCAAAACTGTAACAGCCCCTCCACCATGTCCGGTGGCACCATCTCCGATGGCCACCAAAATAACTCCAAATGACCATCAGCACCTCATCATCCCAAATCCAAACCCCCCTTCCTTCGAATGTTCCTGGAATGTGTCGAATATCCGATCTAAGCCATGAACCCTAGCGCCACCCCAAAATTCCCCGGTGGAGGCGCCACCTCCCCTCAACCCCAAAATCATACCACACAACCCCCTTTAACATCCTAATGCCTAATCCATCATTATTTTCCCTCAAATGATACTAGAACGTCTCAAATATCAAATCTGAGTCTGAGCCCTAACTTGAAATCGATGGGTTCATTGGCGATTGAGACCACAATGGATCTTGACCATGCGTTTTCACTTGAAAACACATGGCTAAGACCTCGTGTGGTCAAAATCGAGAGTCTGAGGAAATAATTTCAAAGATTTTCCAGTGTTTAGGTATTTCTCTTTCATTCATTTTTATTCTTTTTTCTTTCTTGCATCGTTCCTGGTCACTCCTCATCTCCTACTCCTTTATTTTTCTAAAATGTTCTGATTCTCCGATTTTGTTCGTCCATTCTATTTAGTTTTATTTTTAAATAGCTTCTGTGTTTAATCGTTAAATGTTCGGGATCGTCATTAGGATTTCAGTTTTTAATTTAGGTACGTTGAGTTGGATGTAATTGAAATCAGCATGTTAGTACTGTTTGATTCCCTGTTAGATGGCTAGTGTAATTGATTCAAAGTTTGAAATAGGGCGTTCTTTGTTTGTTTCTTCATAAATGCCAGTTTCAGTTGTTCAATTTTTGATTTCTGATTTCAGTTCATAGTAAGTCTATTTAGGTGTTGAAATTGACTCCTTAATTCTGTTTGTCTGTGGTTTGATAGAAGGATTGTGTACCTTAATTTGTAAACACCTAGAACTTTAAGGGGATATTAGATAACAGGGGATTTCAGGGGGTAGTTAGAGAATTTGGACCCTTACCTAATTAAATAAGCACTACTAACAATGTTAGTGGTGCACTAGCTATTTAAATAATGAGCACTAAGTCAGTGGGGTTAATTAAGAATGGAAAAGGGTGATTGGTAATGGAAATGGGACTAGCGTAGTGCCCATTTATGGGTTGAAAATCAGAACTAGAGCATGGGTTAATAATAAAGGCTAAAAGGGGTGCACATGGGGAGGGAATATACAGCTGAAAAGTGAAAAATTTGAATAAAAAAGGGGATTGGTTCTAGTCTTTAAATACACATACGCATACAGATGAATGGGGGCAGAGAGGAGAGATCCAGACATTCTCTTGAGAGTTAAGAGAAATACATAGAGATTGAGTTTAAGTAATTTTCAGCTTGAAAACACACTGAAAATACACACAGAAATACAGAGAGATAGTCTGCAAATTGAGAAAAACACAGACATTAAATAGGAAAATTCAGAGAGAGAGCACTGAAATTCACTGATACACATACTGAAATTCTACTGTTTCATTGGACTTTTTCAGTGTTTTTCTTTTGATCATTTTCAATTTTGAAAACAATAGTTTCTGATTCATTTGGGGTTTTGAAGTGAATTGATTCTGGTTTTGTAAGAGTCAGTTTTAAAGGTTGTTAGAAAATACTGTGTCATTAAGCTGATTTCTTTATCAATTGATTCTACTGGTACTGATTCCTGTTGCTACTGGCTGCTGCTATCCATTATTTCCTTACTCCTATTTTCTTTTCATTTCAAGGTACACCATTCTATAACTCTGCTGATTGTAATGTTGAAAACTTGAGAAATGAATTGATTGGAGAATTGAAGCATGAACACCCTTCCATTTTTGTCTTTTTTTATTTGCTTTCTAATTTACTATGACCCTTTGTCTAAGTTAACTTTAATACATTATTTGTAATTATTGGTAGAAATGATAAGAGATTCAGTGCTAGACTTTCAGTGCATCTTCATCATTTCCATATAGTTGGAATGACTTTTCGTTTATCATTAATTTTCATAGAATAGTTGGCCATATAGTTTATAGTATATTTCATTTTAGACTTTGAGCTTGCACCCATGTGTTGTAAGTAATGTTGGACTGTTGGACTGTTACAGTAATGGTTTTGATTAGGTTTAAAAGTAGTGATTGTCTCCTCTTTGTCTGAAACGAATAGTTACTATTTTGGGGTATTAATCTCATGTTTAAATTGGTTTGAAATGCTAAAGGGGTAATCAGAATATTACTGAAGCAACACCAAATGACAAGTGGTTGATTCTAGTCAAAAATGGATATAGAAGTTTAAAATGTTCAGTCAATTGGTGTACATACAATTAAACTTCTGCAGAGTCTGTATGATGAAGTTATGGTTGTGATTGTCACTTCTTTTGTTCTATAATACATCAGTTTTTTTAATGAATTGGTAGGTTCGAATGTGGTGTAGAAATTAAGTTCAAATATGGTATCACATTAGTTTTTGACATTCAAATAAGGTGTGTGTATCCTTTTGGTCAACACTGAATTGGTGACATGAATTGGGATAAACACACACGTTGTTAATCTTTAATGAATTTATAAGTCTGTTGAAATCACTGGGTTTGGGAAGCTAATCCATAAAAGAGGATTGAAGGATACATTATAAGCATGATGTGGTAACCTGAAAAGAATTACTATTTGGCTTAGTTTTGTATGAGATCTTTGGGTTATTTACTATTCGATTACGGGCCTGATGACCCAATTTATCCCGTCACTCACTGGAACTAAGGCTCGTCCAGGCCCATTTTCTAATACTCGACCCACATGCATGTGTGATCAGTATTAGTGGGCTTGTATTTCTAGCATTGGGCACCACTTTCAGGCCTAAATAAGGAAATGGATGGTGCATTAGTGTTAAGTTAATTTAGGCTTTAACTTTTGGGTAGTTATAAATTTAATAGCCTTTTAATTAATCTGTCGTTCCTTAATCTTCAAGGCGAGCCATGGTTAAATAATTTGTAATAAATGGCCCATGCGAATTAGCTTAGAAATACTTTAATTGGAATAAATTGAGGTGCGCCGTGCCGAATAAAATGGACAATTGTGTGGCCCTCTTTAGTCATGTCTTTAAAATGTTTAGAACTCGAGACGAGCTGTTTAGCTAATTTCCACAACCCTCGCAAAGTTAATAACACGTTAGTTGCTTTTGGCGCGTGCTTTAATAATTTTACTTTCTTAAATTCGGGTGCACATTTATGTGACCCAAATCCAAATCTCAATGATGTTAAAATATGTCAAAAATCACAGGTGAATTTATGTGACGTGGTTCGAGACATATTTTAACGACGTTGCAATTTTCTTAAATTAATAATAAAAGCGGCTAAAAGTTAAAATTTGCACATAGGATCATAATTGTTTAAAATTAGATAATCAAGCCGAATATGACAGTTGAGCGACCGTGCTAGAACCACGGAACTCGGGAATGGCTAACACCTTCTCCCGGGTTAATAGAATTCCTTACTCGGATTTCTTGTTCGCGGACTGTTAAATAGAGTCATTCTTTTCCTCGATTCGGGATTCAACCGGTGACTTGGGACACCATTAATCTTCCAAGTGGCGACTCTGAATGTCTTAATAAATAAATCCCGTTTCGATTGTCACTTCAAGTTGGAAATAACTCCCTTTATTATACCCCTCCCGGGGGTAGTGTAGTGAAAAAGGAGGTGTGACAAAGCTATTGGGGTCGTGCTAGGCCAGAGGAAGGACAAGGTGTTTTATTCCATCTACTATTCGAGTAAGACTCTTGATGATGCAAAGCTAAATTACACCACCACTGAGAAGGAGTTGTTTGCTCTTGTGTGGGCCTTTGAAATATTTCGGGCATACTTGGTGGGAACGAAAGTCATAGTCCATACCGATCATGTAGCAATCATGTATCTATTTACAAAAAAGGAATCTAAAGCTAGATTAATGCACTGGGTTTTGTTGCTACAAGAATTTGATGTAGAAATACAAGATCGAAGGGGGACAGAGAACCAAGTAGCTGACCATCTATCAAGGCTGGAAAATCACGACCACGTGGAGGAGGGTGGCCAAATTAAAGAAGTATTTCCTGATGAGCAACTTTTTGCTATAACCCAAGACCCACCCCCATTATAGCAAACTATGTGAATTATCTTGTGAGTGGGGTACTTCCTCCTGAAATCCAATCTAAAGCTAGAAAGAGGTTTCTACATGATGTGAACTTTTACTACTAGGATGAGCCTTATTTGTACAAAAAATGTGTTGATCAGTTGATGAGGAGACACATTCCTGAAAAGGAGGTAGAATTAGTGTTGTATGATTGTCACGCATCACCTTATGGGGGCTATCATAGAGGAGATAGAACAGCTGCAAAGGTACTACAATCCGGTCTCTTTTGGCCAACTTTATTCAAGGATGCTCGCGCATTCGTTAAGAAGTGTGACCAATGTCAGAGAACAGGAACAATCACAAGGAGGCATGAAATGCCTTTGAATAACATCCTAGAAGTTAAGCTTTTTGATGTGTGGGGGATAGATTTTATGGGACCATTTCCACCGTCCATAGGAAACAAATACATTTTGCTAGCAGTTGACTACGTATCAAAATGAGTGGAGGCAATTGGTTTGCCAACAAATGATGCCATGGTTGTAGCTGCTTTTGTGAAAAAGAATATATTTTCGAGATTTGGGACTTCACATGCCTTAATTAGTGATGAGGAGACTCATTTCTGCAATCGTTTGTTGAATAACCTTCTAGCTAAATATGGAGTTCGCCATAGAGTTGCTACAACATATCATCCTCAAACAAGTGGGCAAGCTGAGGTGTCAAACAGAGAAATAAAGAAGATATTAGAGAAGACGGTAAGTGTGAATAGGAAGGATTAGGCTGCAAAGTTAGATGATGCCTTATGGGCATATAGAACTGCATATAAAATGCCAATTGGGGTGTCCCCTTACAAGCTTGTTTCGGGGAAGGCATGTCACTTGCCCGTTGAGCTGGGACACAAGGCATATTGGGCCATTAAGAAGCTGAACATAGACCTTGAAGCTGCGGGCGAGAAAAGACTTTTGCAGTTCAATGAATTAGATGAGTTTGGGCCGAACTCTTATGAAAATGCTAAGCTCTATAAAGAAAAGACAAAAAGATGGCATGACAAGCATATCAAGCCGCGTCAGTTCGAGCCAGGCCAACAGGTATTATTATTCAATTCTAGGCTAAGGCTGTTTCCTAGAAAGCTAAAATCGAGATGGTCAGGTCCGTTTGAGGTGTTGAGAGTCACTCCTTATAGCGCAATTGAGCTACGAGCTTTAAATGGTGAAAGGAAATTTTTAGTGAACGGACATAGAGTCAAGCACTATTGGGGAGGAGTAATTAATCGTGAGAAGATCAAGGTTGTACTCGTTGATGAGTAAGCGAGACTATGCGTCATGCAGCGACGTTAAATCAGGCGCTTGTTGGAAGGCAACCTAAGTTTTATTGCTTTCCTAGTTTAACTTTTTAATTTTTTTTAGTTAGAGTATATAGAGTTTTGTATTTTCTTTGTAGGCATAGAAATTTTAGATATAATGGTGTAGGATGTGTAAATTGGGTACATAAAAGGCTCGAGGTATAGGGATTCAAAAAAATACGAAAATAGTGCCAGGCCAGCGCACAGCGCTGCCTGGGGCACTGGAAACAGAATACTCCAAAATCCCAGCGCCAGGCAGGGCGCAAGCCGCCGGGTTGGGGGGCGATCCAGGTAAGTCCATTTTTTTTTCTAAACCATACCCATTTAACCCAACCCAAATACCCATTTACACTAATGCTACAACCCATCCTAATATCCATATCCTTTCCCAACCCAACTGATCCAGCACCCAAACCCACCCAAACACAAAACCAACCTTCAAACCAAAAGAAAACATTCTGAAGCTTCTGCCGATTTTCTCTTCTTCCTCACCAAAGTTTCTCTAAGTGTTTCTTTTGCCCTCCTTCTACAATCTTCAGGTAAGTTATTTTCTTATTCTTCCTCTTCTTCTTGTTTATATGTTGAATTATTAGATATCCCATTCCCAAGAGCCCTAATCCCCAAATATTTTTCCATATGTAGTTCTTATGAAATTTGTATGATGAGTGACTTGTGTTGGTCGAAATTGTGTGATTATTGTGTATATGGAGTAGTAAACTAGAATTCTCTCTACTTCGTTGAAAATTGGGAGGGCCACCATATTCCAACATTGTTGAATTAGAAGCACACACTTTATTCCCACAAGGTGTTTGTTAAAATGCCTGAATGAGGATTTTGGTGCACCGATGAAGTCTGAGTAACCGGGTATATTTGTGTACGAATTTGGGCTAAGTGTGGGTCGTGTAGGGATGATTTTACATGCTATAGGTGTGGCTTTGATGCAATACATGTTCCTACACCATCTATCTTATATAATATATGTTGTAGAATCTTGTAAATTTGACTAATTTAGTATAGTCTAGTAGTTGTGAAAGGTGCGTACCATATGCCTCTTGCTTACCTTAATGTGAATTCGCGTAGCCATGATCAATTATTGTGTGGCATGGGGAAGTCTTGAGCACCCATAGATTTATGTTGCAACACTTGTACATGTTGGATCCAAGATTGTGACATAGTGTACATCGTGCCTTCGATTTTAAGTGTGGGGTCATTTCATGACTTGCACAACAACCTTAGGCATATTTCTTGCAGCGTTCTCATAGTTGTGCTTATTTGTGTTGCAGGATACTATGGCTCGTGATGGTTCTAGCAAAGGAAAAGGTATTGGAAAGTCCTCCACCACTTCTCCTATTCCCAAAAAATACAATTAGGGAGAAAGCTCTTCACGGTGGTCCAAAGGAAAACAGGTCGCTGAGGGATCTCAGCAGGTGCCATTAAGGCCGAGGCCTCGTTTGGATTTAGTCGATGCAGCAGCTATTGTGTGGTACAGGGTGATAAGTTAGGATTTTAACATGATTATACCCTCTACATGCTATTGCTTTTGTTATAAATTGCCACAAAATAATCCCAAAATGCTTACAAGTTGCGCTTGATTGCAGGTTTGGGCGGCAAGATGACAAATATCAAAGATCGTCTTAAAACGGAGTGAAACCTGCCAAGTGTCAAAGACCAAGTGAAGTGAGGAACAGGAAGACCTAGCACGGACCGCACTGATATGCGACGCGGCCACGCTAGGAGATTCAGAGAGTGTCTAATTCAAGGGTAGTTCGCGCGGCCGCGCTCCATTTATACGCGGTCCGCGCCAATGAGGTTCAGAGACCAACAATTGCATGACAAAGTCCCACGCGGCCGTGCTACATTTCTATGTGGTCCGCGTGGATGAAATTCAGAGAGTTAGAGTTTTGGCCAAATATGTCCGTGCGGCCGCGGTCCATTTATACGTGGTCCGCGCCAGTTTCACACCGTGGTCGTGCTACATTTCTACGCGGTCTGTGGTCCCAACTTCAGAGAGCAGAGTTCAAGAGTCCAAGAGCCAACGCGGCCGCGCTACCTTTTTGTGCGGTCCGCGCCGACCAGGCAGGGGTATTTTTGTCCAGTTTTTCCAGCCCGGTATAAATAGGACATTTTACCATTTTTAGGTTAAGTTTTATATTCTGAACAAGAGCTGCGCTTGTGAGAACCGTGTTTTAGCCTATTTTGGGCATTTTAGCATTAATTCTTCCATAGATTTTGTAGTTTAACTTTAGCAATTAATTAATATGCTTAGTTCTTCATCTATTTCTACTGTTTCTTCTTTAATTATGTCTAGCTAAACCCATTAGCTAGGGTTGTGGCTCAACCCTAGTGTGGGTAATTAATGGGTGTTGCTTCTTAATGATAGATTGATATTGGGTGTTTGTTATTTGGGTTAATTTTATGCTTTAATTAAGGATTGGTGGTTGTAAACATTGATTCTAGTTTAGCGGGTTTTGACTCTTCTTGAGAAAGAGAGTCCATGACCCCAAAATTGACCCAACAAGGAATTGGGATGGACCCATGAGAAATGGTAGTCCCAATTAACGGGTTAAATCTCGAGAGAGTAATCACCCTACTTGAACCCTAGTTGCTTGGTCTAATTGGCCTACCCATTTGGTCTCGAGAGAGTCAATTGGGCAAAATCGCTCTCTCTACCGAGAGGTGTGAGAGTGGGTACAATTGTGCCGAGAGGTGTGAGAGTGGGTACAATTGTGCAACGGTTATAACATTTATCCCAAATATGTCAATCTATTATTAGTAGTTTTCTCCCGTTAGTTAATCACCTATGTGATGCCACGACCCTAGTGCCTTTCTCTATCTTAATACAACCTAGCGATATTTCTTTAGAATAATTTAGTCTTAATCCTTATTTGATAATAGTAGTTGATAAAAGAAAACCCAAAAATGTTAGGAGTGAAATTAGAAGTACAAACGCATTCTTAGTCTAGACAGATACGTAGCTCCACTCCAAGCTCTCTGTGGAAAAATCGACCCCGATACCACTATTCGGGTAAAAGCTGTAGCACCCGCTCTTCCTACCATTGTGTAAGGTCGAGTTGGCAGCGATCACTTTTTGGAGCCGTTGTCGGGGAGCTTACGGCTAGTTTTTTGTTTTGCTTCTATTTCCTTCTTTTTACTAACTTTATTTGTGTCGATCCCTCAGGTACACATGGCTCTAAACGGAAATGACCCTCTTGGCAACGTGGTCGCGGGGGAGGAGGTTGAGGATCTTGAACAAGAAGATGTATTTCCTCAAGCTCCAAGGAGAGGACAAAATGCCAATGCAAATCCTAATGCAAATGAGAACGCACCAGACCCTCCTCCGCCTCCACCAAGAGTAGCTCCAAGAGTCCTTGCAAACCAGGGTTATGCAAGTGCCATAGTTCCCACCCGAATCCGGGCGTGGAATTTTCAAATCACCAATGTTATGTTGACTTTGCTCGAACAGAGAGGGTATTTTACGGGCACCTTCGACCAAAATACATACAAGCATTTGAAGGGGTCCGTAGATACTTGCTGGGGGAGTAAACAAACAAACGTGTCAGAGGATGCTTTGAGATTGAGGCTTTTCCCATTCTCTCTTCGGGGTAAAGCATTGGACTGGTTAGAAAGGCTTCCAAATCATTCCATCACAACGTGGGATGAATTGGCGGACAAATTTATTGCCAAGTTCTTCTCTCCAAGTCACATGGCGGCGCTCCGTGATGAAATTTTGGCTTTCAAACAAGAGCCAACGGAACCTTTGCACGAAATATGGGAGAGATTTAGAACTATGGTTAAAGAGTGTCCAAATAATAATATGAATGATGTGATGATTCAACAAACATTCTATAGGGGCATCAACACAACCAACCAATGTATTGTGAACCAATTGGCGGGTGGAAATTTTATGAAGCTCCCATACAATGAAGCTTGTGATGTGTTAGATGAAATGGCCGATACTTCTTCGGCGTGGAAAAGCCAGGCAAACGTTCCTCAAGGTGACCATAATGTCATACATTTGCATAAGGAGTTGCATGATCACAGCCAAGCCATTGCCGAACTCACAACAACAATGAACCAATTGGCGAAGGCGCAATTGCAACAAGTTCAAAACCCGCGCCAAGTCAATGCCATGGAAGGAGTGAAATATGATGAAAATAAGGCAAAGAGGGCAACAACCTCAAGGAAACTGTGATAACTATGATGATAGTGGTGGTTGTTCGAACGAGTGCTATGATGAGCAAAGTGAAGATTGTCAATATCTTTATAACTACCAAGGAAATAGAGGAAACCATGGAAATCAACAATGGCGACCCCAAGGAAATTGGGGCAATCAACAAGGAGGCGGAAATTAGAATAACAATAATCAACAACATAGTGGTAGAAATTGGAACGGGAACAACCAAAACAACAATTGGGGGAATCAAGGTAACAATGGTGGAAATTGGAACGGGAACAACAACAATGGTCAAGGTGGGTGGAACAACAATGGTGGTCAAATTAATCGGGGGCAAGGCTTTCAAAGGCCTCCGATGTTTCAACAACCGAGCAACCCACCACGGTTTCAATCTCAAGGGTCTAGTTCTTTGGGAAATGATTTTGGGAGAATTGAAGTTATGTTTGAGCAAATGATGAAGAAGAACCAAGACTCCGATGCTCAATTGGCTACCCACAACACTTCCATCCGTAACTTGGAGGTGCAACTTGGTCAAATTTCTCAATCTTTAAATACTCGCCCAAAGGGTGCTCTACCAAGTGACATGGTAGTAAACCCTAAGGGTGGGCACAACAATCACGTGATGACGGTGACAACGTGAAGTGGAAGAGGCGGTGATGTGCATGCCTCAAGAGAAAATCAAGTTATGGTTGATGAAGATGAGTTGCATGATGATGATATGCCTTTGGTGGTTGAGGATGTAGTGGAACCCAATGTGAACAACGATGTGCGGATTGATATTAATGATGTTGAGGAGGAGACACAAGAGGCCGTGAACCCGTCTAGGGAACACGTGATTGATATGCCCGAGCCGGTGGTGCCAAAAGCCAAGGCACCCTTTCCTATACCTCCTCCACCTTACCCTTAAAGGCTGGCAAAGCAAAAAGGAGACAAGCAATTCAAGAAGTTCATTGAAATGATGAAGAGTCTTACCATAAATGTGCCATTAGGGGAAGCCCTTGAACAAATGTCGGGGTACGCAAAATTTATGAAGGATTTAGTTACCAAAAAGAGGTCAATGGAGTGTGAAACAATCAAGATGACGCATCAAGTGAGTTCTATTGTTCATTCTATGGCCCCAAAACTCGAGGATCCCAGAGCTTTCACTATTCCTTGCACTATTGGTAGTGCGGAGTTTGCTAAAGCCTTGTGTGACTTGGGGGCTAGTATTAACTTGATGCCTTATTTGGTTTTCAAGACCTTAGGGATTGGTCAACCTAGACCAACTTCCATGCGACTTCAAATGGAAGACCGATCAATGAAGTGTCCCTTGGGCATAACTGATGATGTCCATGTTCGTGTTGATAAGTTCATATTGCCAGCGGATTTTGTGATATTGGACTGCAAGGTGGATTTTGAGGTGCTAATCATTCTTGGAAGACCTTTCCTAGCTACAGGGAAGGCATTGGTAGATGTTGAATCTGGGGAGTTGACATTCCGTGTGGGTGATGAGAAAGTGGTATTTCATGTATGCAAATCAATGAGGCAATCCAATATCACGGAGATATGTTCATTTGTGGACATTGTCACAGCCGTGATAGTGGATGACATAAGTGCAGTGATGAATGTTGAAGATGCTCTTGAGGTCGTGCTTCTTAACATGTATGTCAATGATGATGCCGGTAGAGTGGAGTGCGCGAATGCATTGCACGACATGGGTTCATTTTCATATGAGCCTAGGAAGCTATCTTTGGACCTAGAGAATTGCAAAACTCCTCCAACCAAGCCATCCATTGAGGAGCCACCGATGTTGGAGTTAAAGACACTTCCTCCACACCTCAGGTATGAGTTTTTGGGTTCAAATTCTACTTTACCTATTATTCTTTCCTCGTTCCTAACTAACATACAGGTTGACGCCACTTTGGCAGCTCTTCAAAAGCGCAAAAAGGCAATTGGATGGACATTGGCGGATATTTGGGGGATAAGCCCCACATTTTGCATGCACAAGATCATTTTGGAGGAGGATGCAAGGCCGTCTCTTGAACATCAAAGAAGATTAAATGAGGCTATACAAGAGGTGGTAAAGATAGAGGTTATCAAGTGGTTGGATGCCGGTGTGGTTTACCCAATCTCAGATAGTTCATGGACCTCTCCGGGTCCAATGTGTGCCAAACAAGGGTGGAATGACGGTCGTCACTAATGCCAACAATGAGTTGATTCCTACTTGGACGGTTACGGGTTGGAGAGTGTGTATGGACTATAGAAAGCTTAACAAGGTAACAAGAAAAGATCATTTCCCACTGCCATTCCTGGACCAAATGCTCGATCGTCTTGCGGGCCGGACCTTTTATTGTTTTCTAGATGGATACTCGGGGTACAATCAAATTCTCATTGCCCCGGAGGATCGGGAGAAGACAACCTTTACATGTACTTATGGCACATTCGCTTTCTCGAGAATGCCATTTGGACTTTTTAATGCCCCGGTGACCTTCCAAAGGTGTATGATGGCAATTTTCACCGACATGGTGGAGGATATCTTGGAGGTCTTCATGGACGATTTCAGCATGGTGGGGGATTCATTTGAGGAATGTCTAGTAAACTTGGATAGGGTGTTGGAAAGATGTGAAGAAATAATCTTGTACTCAACTGGGAGAAATGTCACTTTATGGTGCAAGAGGGTATTGTATTGGGTCACAAAATCTCAAAACATGGAATTGAAGTCGATAAGGCAAAAATTGAGGTTATCTCAAGGCTCCCTCCCGCTACTTCTGTCAAAGGGGTGAGGAGTTTTCTTGGTCATGCTGGGTTCTACCGGCGATTCATTAAAGACTTCTCAAAAATTGTGAACCCGCTTTGCAAATTGTTGGAGAAGGATGTCAAGTTTGTCTTTGATGAGAAGTGCATGGAGTCTTTTGAGCTATTGAAACACAAGTTGACCACAACTCATATCATTATCGCACCTAATTGGGAATTTCCCTTTGAACTTATGTGTGATGCGAGTGATGTCGCACTATGTGCGATGCTAGGCCAAAGGATCAACAAAATGTTCCATCCTGTGTATTATGCTAGCAAAATGATGAATGAGGCCCAAAGAAACTACACAGTGAGGGAAAAAGAGCTATTGACTATTGTGTTTGCAATGGAGAAATTTCGACCTTATCTTATGGGGGCAAAGGTGATCATACACACGGACCATGCAGCCCTCCGGTATTTGATGACAAAGAAGGATTCGAAAGCAAGGTTTATGAGATGGGTGCTACTCCTTCAGGAATTTGATCTAGAGATTGTGGATAGGAAGGGAAGCGAGAATCAAGTTGCGGACCATTTGTCCTGGCTAGAGGAAGAGGGGAGACCATGAAATGGTGTTGAGATAAATGAAACTTTCCCCGATGAGCAGCTTCTTTCCATTTCTATGTGTTATATGCCTTGGTTTGCGGACATCGCCAACTTCATTGTGACCGGTAATGTCCCGTATGAGCTCTCTTCCAACCAAAGGAAGAAACTCAAGCGGGATAGCTTGGATTTTTATTGGTATGATCTGTATCTGTTTAAAATTTGCACGGATGGGGTGATAAGAAGATGTGTAATGGAAAGTGAACAAATGAACATATTGGAGTCATGTCACTCCTCTCCCTATGGTGGCCATCATGGGGGGTGAGGACGACTTCAAAGATTTTGAGTTGTAGCTTCTATTGGCCGACATTGTTTAAAGATACTAGTGACTTGGTGAAGAGATGTGATGCATGCCAAAGAGCCGGAGGGATTTCAAAGAGGGATGAAATTCCTCTCAATACAATTCTCGAGGTGGATATTTTTTATGTTTGGGGCATTAATTTCATGGGCCCGTTCATGAGCTCTTGTGGTAACACGTATATTCTCGTGGCGGTGGACTATGTTTCAAAGTGGGTTGAAGCCGTGGCTCTACCCACTAATGAAGCCCGAAGTGTCGTGGCATTCTTGAAAAAGAGTATCTTCACTAGGTTTGGCACCCCTCGTGCTATCATTAGTGATAGGGGGTCCCATTTTTGCAACAAGGCTTTCGACTCATTGCTTGCTAAGTATGGAGTTAACCACAAAGTGACCACCCCCTATCATACGCAAGCTAGCGGTCAAGTGGAAGTCTCAAATCGGGAAATAAAGAGTATTTTGTCCAAAACGGTAAATGCTAATAGGACCGATTGGTCGAAGAAATTGGACGATGCTCTTTGGGCTTACAAGACTCCAATTAGTATGTCTCTGTATCGTTTGATGTTTGGTAAGGCTTTCCATCTTCCGGTGGAGTTAGAACACAAGGCTATGTGGGAATTAAGAAAGTTGAACTTGGAATGGGATATTGCAGCCAATCTCCATGTGGAGCAATTGAATGAGCTTGATGAGTTTAGATTTCATGCATACACCAGCTCGTCCTTGTATAAGGACAAGATGAAGTACCTTCATGACAAATATGCTAGGGAAAGGAATTTAAGGTGGGTGATATGGTTCTTCTTTTCAACTCCCGGTTGAGGTTGTTCCCAGGAAAGCTCAAGTCAAAGTGGAGTGGCCCTTTTGAAGTGGTATTTGTGACTCCTTTAGGTGCTCTTGATCCCAAAAACAAGAATAGTGAAGTATTCTGTGTCAATGGGCATCGTGTAAAGAATTATTTGAGAAAGTTTGATGACAGCCACGTGGTGGCACTCATTCATTTGAAGTGATATGATGATAACATGCGTCGTGCCGCAACATTAAATCATGCGCTTCTTGGGAGGCAACCCATGTATTTTTCTATTTCTTTGATCTTCTTTGTAGATTAGGATTTTTGGGCTAATGGTTTGCGAGATGTTGCAAGGATAATGTTGAAGCAGTGCACATCAAAAGCACAAAATGTCAAGTCTCTGAAGTTTGCCAACGCGGCCACGCTACATAAGAGTGCGATCCGTGCTGGCTTGTGCAATGGTGTCCCAGTCTCTGAAGTAAATAGCATGGCCGCGTCACTTTTTGTGCGGTTCACACTGGGAGAACCAAGTAATACATGCTCTCTGAAGTTTCCCCGTGACCGCATAGCATAACAGTGCGGTCCGCGTGGGAAGCTGGATTTTTGTATGCTGGACATAAATCCAGCACGATCCGCGGCCATTTTTGCGCGGCCGCGCTGCTAGGTAAGTGAAGGGCCCCACGGTTTTCTATAAATAGAGACCCAAGGCCTCATTTTACCCCTTTTGCACTCTGACCTTCTAAGCCTATTTTTACTCTTCATCTGAGACATTTGCATCAAGTAGTTTGATTCCTCATCATTCCTGGTAACATATCTTGCAATTTCATTCATTATTTTTAATTTTTCATTATTTTGTTGCTTCCCAGTAGTATAACTTCTTATTTCTTCCCAATTATCTTAGGTTTAATGATTAGATTAGTTTTTTTGTGTTAATTTTGAACACTAGGCATAAATTACTATATGGTTAATTGAGTGGGGACAACTAGGACCCAAAATTGCTCAAAAATGGACTTAAATGCAAAACCCTAACTCAATTAAAATCCTTGGCCCAGCGCGGCCGCGCATCATTTCTACGTGGTCCGCGTCGATTTTTTTTATTGTGTGTGTGCTTAGTTCGATACCAGCACGGCCGCATTGCATTTCTGTGCGGTCCACACTGACCCAACGCGACCGCGGTCCATACCAGTGTGGACCACGTTGGGAAGATTCAGAGAGGCTTGTTTTGGTATAGTTGCTCAACGCGCCGCGCTCCAGTTTTACGCGGTCCGCGCTACCCCAGTGCGATAGCGTGACTCTTTTGCGCGGTCCGCGCACCTCTGTTCTACTACACTGCTTATGTGTCATGAAATTAACTGTGTTCTGCTCTTGTCTTCTTCATCTATTACACTGCATGTGCTTAAACAAACAATGTTAGATGTGTATTCTTTTTGCAGTCATGGTTAAAAAATGAGGCGGTAAACAACCACAACAATCCGGGAGAGGTGGTGTCTCCCGAGAAGGTAAGGGAAAGAAAATTGTTAAACTCACTCCCCAAGCTTGGGAAAACATCAAAAACACCCGTAAGCTGATACGGGCTACTAACAGGGCTGCCTCTCACTCTTCGAGGAGTGAGTATGCACCATCCACGAGCATCACCTCAGAGTCTTCTCCCACTCACATCACTGACCCACTCCAACTACATGACACTCCTTCACCCTCATCCAAAAGACCAGTCAACGTAGTCTCGGATTCGTCTGATGAGTCCGTAGCAAGAATTAAAGAACAATACTCCACCTTCCCCACAACTTCATTATCTGGGGAGAGTACAGGATATGGCGAGGGGGGTGAGCCTCAAGTCGGGGGAGTTGATCGAACCAGAAAACCTAAAGCATGGGCAAACAGATTTGTTAGTGAGTTAGCATTCTACAAATTTAGAGAGTGGTGGCCTGTGAGGAAGTTGATCCCGAAGAGAACATTCATTGACAAAGACCTTGTACCTCTCAACCCAAACGTGCAAGAGCAATTCCGTACTAGATATGGCTGGGACTTCTTCAAGGAGAAATGTATTAATGTCAATGAACATATGGTGAAAAAGTTTTATTGCAATGTCTCTCACATAGTCAAAGACACGAAAGTGACGAAGGTGAGAGACAAAATGGTAGTGTTTGATGGAAAGTCGCTGAATGCCTACTTGGAGTTAAAGGAGGAGGATGAATCAGAGTATTTAGCTAAGCTGGCAATGGGTGAAGAAGTGCGTCCTTGGTTGGTCGAATACTTGGCAGCCCCAGGCACTGTTCCAAAATGGTTGAAAGCGGGGGAGAAGATTCTACGGAACACCTTCAGTTTTGAAGCTAAAGGTTGGTTGACCTTTGTTTGTAGTAGGCTTGATCCTTCCACCATGATCACTCAGTTCCTCTTGCCCGGGCTGTTCTTGTGGCATCCATCATGGCCGGGCTTCCTCTCAATGTGGGTAACATCATCTCGAGGGTGATCTCTGCTGTCGGACAGGAGACCAACACAAATTACCCTTTCCCTAACACCCTGTCCATGTACTTTAGGGATTTGGAGGTCAAGAAAAAATGTTTTGATGTCAAGACAAAGCCGGTGGCCCCTATTCATGGTATAGCCAGTTGGGTTCAGACAACCCAAAGTCAAAGAAGTACCAGCCACCCACCTCTGCCCCACCTGCCCAGTCTGAGGAGCCAGTTGTGGTAGAGCCTTCTACTAGGCCATCCACCATTCCTGCTACTACTACCGGTGAGACCTTGCCCCCGGGTCCTTCTTCTGTTGCTGGCCCTTCTACTTCAATTGACCCGATAGTCCCTTCATCAAAGACCCATCGGTTCACTGCCCACAAGCTCAGTCAGTCTTTAGCTAGTCTAAACAACTGGATGTCAGCTACGACATCCAAGTTGTCCAGCTTGGCTACTACAGTTGAGGCCCAGTCAGCACCAGCCACTGTTCAGATTCTTCATTCTATTGAGGAGACATTGAAGAAGCTCCTGGCCAACCAGGAGAAGATTTTAGAGACTTAGGCCACCTTGATTAAGGCGGTAGATTCACACGGTAAGGCTTTGAAGTACCTTGCCAAGGAACATAAGAAGATGAGAAAGTCAAGGGCGTCGAGGGAGTCGGTGAAGAAGCTTCGAGCTGACATTGACAAGCTATTGGCAGACCAGATGCCTTTAGACTTGCTATTTGGGGATTCAGCCCTTGATCCAGCATCGTCTCAGCCATAGCAGGAGGAGGAGCCTAGACACCCAAGGAAGAAGAGGAAGCTTCCTAGCACTGAGGGTGTAGTGATCGAGGTAGCACAGGTTTAGGAAGGTCCCTCTAGTGTTGCACCAGATGTTTAGCCAGTCCATGACCCGGCCCCTGTCCCAGCAGCAGAGCAGCAGCAAGCCGAAAACCAGTCTGAGGTTCCCGCCAGTACAGAGGACCAGGGGACCAGCCCATGCAGACGGATCAGGCTTAGGGAGCCATTCTATATCCTTTATCTGATTTTTTGCTTATTTTGGTAGTTGGCATTGGGGACAATGCCAGCTCTTATTCGTGGGGGTGCGCCCTACTGTTTTTTATTTGATACACTTGGATGACTGTATATATTTGATTTTTAGTTTATGATTATTAGATTTGATAGTTGGCCTGTATATAATTTCTTATTTTGGCTACTTCTCTACTTTATGTATATATTCATCTCCCATTGTATATTCTAATCCCCTATTGTCCATATTCATTCGGGTTTTCTATTTTCGTTAAAATTTTTCATTTTTAGCTTCGTAGTTAGGCTCGTAGCATTTTGTTTTGGTTTTGTCATTTTCAATAAGCCCTTGGTTTTCATAATGCCATGGTTCTTTCCTAAGGTAGAGTATTGTGCGAACCGAGTAGCTCTTCCCAATGATAGATGGCGTGATAACCTTCTTAAGGGTTTGAGTCCGTTTTTGATTTTCTTCTTTTGATTTTGATATTTTGTAGTTAAGGGTACCTCAGGCAAAGCTTCACTTGGGCCTAACACATTTGCCTTTGATCCCATGGTCAAAGACATAATGTTGTGTTTAGGATGGTGAAAGTCGTGGCCTTGAGACTCTTGTGTTGACCAAACAATCATCATGTGGTCGTGTTGAACCATTGTGCGCTTGAATCGTAACTAAGGTCGTTGCAGTCCCTCAACTCGATGTCTTTAGCAATCCTTTAGTGTGTGTGGTGAGAATTCGAATTGTGAGTCCAAGTCCCGAGCCGATGGTCTAGAACTTGCCCCGAATGTTTGTTGAGGCAAAATCCTAGGTGAAATTTGACTTGAGAAGTGATTATAGGCTTTCCTTGATCCAAATGCTAAGTTGAACAACTCCATAACCTACCAATGAAATGATCCCCTAGTTAACCCTTTTGAGCCGTAAACTTTTTTCTTTCAAGAACCCAAGCTACAAGCCTATACCCATTTTTAATGAGACCCTCTCTTTGCACCCAAATCTTCCCTTGAGCAAATGACAAATGTCTAAGTTTGGGGGGGGGGGAGCAAGAAAGGAAACAATGTGTTAAAAGGTACAAAAGTAAAAGAAAAGGAAGGCAATGAAAAAGAAGAAAAGAAAAGACAAAAAGAAAGACCAATGTGAATAAGAACAGAAAGGGGATTCAAAGAAAACAAAAGTGAAAAAGGATGTGGAAAAATTAGGAAAAAAAGGATAAATGTTGCATAAGAAAGAGTGACAGTGTGTCTCTCTAACCCCTTGAAAAAGACGTGAATACTTTAATGAGTCAAGAAAGTGCGCCAACAAAAAAAGTGCTTAAGGGAAGATTCAACCCACTTGAACAAAAACATATCCTACCCTTACCCAAAAGCCTTTACAATGACTCCACAAAAGCCCTATATGATATTGAGTTGAAGGGAACCTACATTAGTGGATACTTACATAAGGGGCAAGCATATGGTACCTAGAGCCGGACTTGTGACCTTCTTTTGTGAGAGAAATGAGTGAAAGCCTATCAACCTCGGCTTGTGTGTCATTACTCTAAAAGGTGAGGTTCCCTTAGGGAGAGTTGAGGATGTGTGAGTTTGGGTCCCACAATGACCAAGGTATTTGAGAAAAGCTCTTTGATGAAATGAGTCAACCCTTGATGCTCTGGTGTCATACTTGATCCATAGTTTTCAAAAGCTTAAAATGTGTTAATGATGCATTCGTATTGGGGGCAATTGTTAGTCCCAATTGAAGCTTGTTGAGGTTACTGTAGGATGGCTGGAAATTCTTGGATTGCCTTTTTAAGGGTGGGAATTATTTTATTTGCTTGAGGACAAGCAAAGGTTTAAGTTTGGGGGAGTTGATAAGTTAGGATTTTAACATGATTATACCCTCTACTTGCTATTGCTTTTGTTATAAATTGCCACAAAATAATCCCAAAATGCTTACAAGTTGTGGTTGATTGCAGGTTTGGGCGACAAGATGACAAATGTCAAAGATCGGCTCAAAACGGAGTGAAACCTGCCAAGTGTCAAAGACCAAGTGAAGTGAGGAACAGGAAGACCTAGCGCAGACCGCACTGATATGCCACACGACCGCGCAAGGAGATTCAGAGAGTGGCTAATTCAAGGGTAGTTCATGCGGCCGCGCTCCATTTATACGCGGTCCGTGCCAGTGAGGTTCAGAGACCAACAATTGCACGAAAAAGTCCCACGCGACCGAGCTACATTTCTATGCGGTCCGTGTGGATGAACTTCAGAGAGTTGGAGTTTTGGCCAAATATGTTCGTGCGGTCGCGCTCCATTTATACGCGGTCCACGCCAGTTTCACACTACGGCCGCGCTACATTTCTGCGCGGTCCGCGGTCCCAACTTCAGAGAGCAGAGTTTAAGAGTCCAAGAGCCAACGCGGTCGTGCTACCTTTTTGCGTGGTCCGCGCTGAACCGCAGGGGTATTTTTGTCCAATTTTTTTAGCCCGGTATAAATAGGACATTTTACCATTTTTAGGCTAAGTTTTATATTCTGAACAAGAGCTGCGCTCTTGAGAACCGTGTTTTAGCATATTTTGGCATTATAGTATTAATTCTTCCATAGATTCTTGTAGTTTAACTTTAGCAATTAATTAATATGCTTAGTTCTTCATCTATTTCTACTGTTTCTTTTTTAATTATGTCTAGCTAAACCCATTAGCTAGGGTTGTAGCTCAACCCTAGTATGGGTAATTGATGGGTGTTGCTTCTTAATGATAGATTGATATTGGGTGTTTGTTATTTGGGTTAATTTTATGCTTTAATTAAGGATTGGTGGTTGCAAACATTGATTCTAGCTTAGCGGGTTTTGACTCTTCTTGAGAAAGAGAGTCTATGACCCCATAATTGACCTAACAAGGAATTGAGATGGACCCATGAGAAATGGTAGTCCCAATTAACGGGTTAAATCTCGAGAGAGTAATCACCCTACTTGAACCCTAGTTGCTTTGTCTAATTGGCCTACCCATTTGGTCTCGAGAGAGTCAATTGGGCAAAATCGCTCTCTCTATCGAGAGGTGTGAGAGTGGGTACAATTGTGCAACGGTTATAACATTGATCCCAAATATGTCAATCTATTATTAGCAGTTTCCTCCCGTTAGTTAATCACCTATGTGATGCCACGACCCTAGTGCCTTTCTCTATCTTAATACAACCTAGCGATATTTCTTTAGCATAATTTAGTCTTAATCCTTAGTTGATAATAGTAGTTGATAAAAGAAAACCCAAAAATGTTAGGAGTGCAATTAGAAGTACAAACGCATTTTTAGTCTAGACAGATACGCAACTCCACTCCACGCTCTCTGTGGAAAAATCGACCCCGATACCACTATTCGGGTAAAAGCTGTAGCACCCGCTCTTCGTACCATTGTGTAAGGTCGAGTTGGCAGCGATCACAGGGACTTCGTGCTATCTGGATGGTACATTTCTGAGATGGGGATTAATACCACGACCTTAGAAAGAAACTTCCCGGAGGTACTTGGTAGGCTACAATCTCTAAATATGCACAAGTTCTTGGAATACCCGGGGCCTGCAAACCTGAGCATGGTTTGAGAGTTGTATGCTAAATGGGATTTCCAATTGGACACTTCACGTGTAAGAGGGAAGGATGTGCCGATGGATAGAGAGTCTTTATGTTACTATTTGGGAGTTGAGAATGCTAATCCAAGGAGACTCCAACAATTTATTAGAATCCCGAGATATGAGTTGATACATCACACTCTATATGGCATGGATTCCAATGCTAAGTGGATAAGGAAGCAGAGAAATATTCACCTTTCTATGGTTCGCTCCGACTTCAACAAAACTGCCAAAGTATGGCAGAATTTTGTACAAGCAAGACTCATGCCGGCGGAGCACAGCAGCGACTGCACTTGCGCTAGAGTGTGTGTCATTTTCTTCTTGATGACCGGCCAACCCATTAATGTGGCAGCGATTATGCTTAGTGAGATGGCCCGCACGAGATATGGGCAACAGATTAGGCGGTTCTTCTTTGAAAATTTACTCACTCAGTATATGTTATTTCGAGGAGTGCCAGAGTACCCCGGGCATGATGAGTTTGTGGAGGTTCCGTCAGGGCTTATGGACATCACATCTCTGTTGGAGACATTATCAAAATTCACACCCGCATCCCGGATGGAGCGAGATGAGAACTTCAATAAGTACCTTTATAACTCGATGAACTTACTCATGAGCAAGGCAGGTATTACAGACGAGGAGTGTATGCATTTACGCAATGATTTGTCTAGCACGCCCAAGGAGATGTTGGGGATTGCACTTGGCAGCCCCATTCACTCGTCGGAGGACGTCAACTCTTTCAACGGCTCAGACACTAAGGATGAGGATGGGAATAGTGCTACAGGGCCCATGACTTTGGTGCCTCTAGGACCAGATAATGATGAGCCCAGAACTGCTGGTGGAGGGCATGCTGCGGAGGTGGACTCCGCCTGAGAGGAGTTTTTCTTTTCACCCTACTTTGTTTTTTATTTTTACTTGCATCGAGGGCTATGCATAGTTTAAGTGTGGGGTGGGAGGAATATTACCTGTGTTGTAGTTGTATATCTTGTGTCAACTTGTTTTAATTTGTTTCTTTTAGTAGTTCTGGTGTAGTTAGTCTAGTGTAGTTTATTTGCTTTAAATAAAATTTAAAAAGTATAAAAACACAAAAGAAAAAGAGAATTTTTTTTTTTTTGAAAAAGCTCGGACTTTTCTTGACGATGGATATTTTGGAAAATTTTCTTGAGGGATAAAAGTCTAATTAAAAAAAATACCAAATTTTTTTTTAGACTAGCAAGGTAGTATTCCTTGGTTTTTCTTTGGGCACCGGTTCTTTTTCAAGGATGTAGCTTGAACCGGGTACTTTATTTTTTTCAGGAGTAGTTTAGGAAGAAATTGAGTCGCTTTGAAATACTCAATTGACATGGTTGATGTTGGCACATTAGGCTAGGACATCAATTCTGTTTTGCCGTGTATTTGGTTTGGATTGTGAAGCCTAAGTAAAGTAAATAGCCTATTTTGTGACGCTCTCTCTCAGTTGTTTGACTTGTATGCCACATAGTGCAATGTTTCTTAAATTCCTTAATTATTTGTGCTTGCTTGACTTGAGAGTTGAACAGAACCGTTTTGATTGAGTCATGTGCAACGTGTGTGTCAGGATTTGTGATTTTCTGTGCTATCCTGTGTAGTCTAGAACTTTCCCTGTATGTTAATTGAAGTGAAATTGTAAGTTTTGCCAATCTAGGAGATGACGTAGGCATTTTCTTTCTTGATCATGGATGTGCTTGTCATATAAAAATAAAATTTTTCGTTGCTAGCCCTTTTGAGCCTATAGACCTTTCTTTTGGCACCCACATTACAAGTCATACCCCTATTTTGTTCTTAATTTGATATTGTTTGAACCTTTACCTCCTAAGACACTTAGTCGCTAAAAGAAGTAAGGTTAGAGATTGGGGAGTAGCTTTTGAGTGGAACCATGGAAGGACCCGTTGGTGCACTAAAGTTGAGATCAAAAGTCACTAGCCAATGAACCTTAATTTATGGAGTGTGTGAAGAAAGAAAAAAAAGAGAAGAAAAAGAAAAGAAAAATAATAGTGAAAGTATGTAGAAAAAAATACACACCTCCAATTCTTAATAATGTGCAAGTGGAATTAAAGAAGTGCTTAATTGAAAAGAGGGCTATGTTGTATATGGCAAGTGAATTGGTTGAGAAGAGTATGTGCTTGAATTGTGAATGTAGTGTATTAAAGTGCTTAGGAGGGTTGGTCAGTATTTCTAAATGTATCATACCCGTCCCTTAGCCTACATTACAACCTTAAAGTCCTAATTGATCCTAGATTTGGATAGCTTAAATTAGTAGAGATATACACTACGGGTAAGCTTATGGTACGGCCACGGGATGCATATGAACTCTTTGTGAGAGTGAGCGAATTTTGTTCAATTGTGTGATGTCCTTAATCTATATTCAAAAGTATATTTGAATGTGTAGACTATCTATATTTACTCTTTTGTTTGTTGGTAAGGGCACATGATCTCATGAATAATTGATAATGTTGCAAACTTTCTTGTTGGGTAAGTACATAAATTGAGGGTGCTTAGTGGTTACAAGTCAGCTTTTGAGGTTGGGTGGTGACAAATAGGTTGTTGGAATTGATTGAAGTGAAATATTATACTTGGGCATGCTTAAATGGGAAGAATGTAAAATTTTTTGTGTTCATACTTGTGTGCCGGTATTGATCGTAGTCAAGGGTATAGTGTGTGGTTAAAGTTAAAGTGCTCCTCTATAATTGAGACTTGTACATAATTGGGGGTTTATTAGATTGTCCCATTGCTCGAGGAAGAGCAAGAGTCTAAGTGTGGGGTGTGATGTTTAGCTTAAAGCATATATATTTCTATGTATATCGCCTCATATTTTACTTTTGTTTCGTGAATTTGGGATGTTAAATTCTATGATTTATATTAATTTGAAGTATTTTTATGTGTAGGAATGATTCGGGAGCAATTGGGTGAAAAACGCGCAAGATTTGAGCCAAAACGAACAAACCAAAAAATTGGGCATTTGGGCGCCAAAAGCAACGGTTGGCGCCACCTGTGGCGCTGGAGACAGAATAGAATTTTGTCGCAGTGCCCTGGTGAGTGCCTGGCGCTACCCAGGGTGCCAGTGACGTGATTTTGTCCTATTTTGCCTGGGATACGGTTTATTCGGCCCTAGACCTACCCCACACGTATAAAAGAAAGACTAAGCCTATTTTTGAGGGGGAGACGCCACTTTGGAGGAAAAAATACACACGAGAAACATCCGGGAGGAAGACCATCTCAGATTTCTTCATCTTTTCTAGTATTTTCAATTATCTAAAATTTATGCAATTGTTTGCTAGTATCATGAGTGGCTAAAAAACCCATTGTTCTGGGATTGTGATTTAGCCATGAATATTGTTATTTAACATTGACTTAACCTCGATTATAATTCACTAATATATGATTGTTTCTTCTATTCTGTAATTAATTGCTTAATTGTCTGGCCAACAGTTAGGTTCTATTTACTATCTATGCTATGCGTGGGAAAGCCGTGTTTAGATTAGAGAAGAATTGAAGAGAGCATGATCTTAACCTTTAGGGGGAGTGAATTTATGGTTAGGATTGGAATATACCTAGTTACTGTGCTTAATTAAATATCATAATCTTAATGTGTTCTTAATAGATTGATTTCATAAGAATATAAGCGTTAATCTATTTTGAATAGGCAAGTAGTACTTCGAGAGAAGGCTATGAGAGCAATTATCGATTAATCAGCAACCATGAGTGAATTGTATGAGAGGGAGAGTCAATTAGAACACAATACGAATCGATCACAACCCTGGAATACTTGTCTCTACTGAATACACAACAATCAACTCGTTACTTGATAATTTAGTTATTATTTAGAATCGTAGTATAATACAATCATATTATTGGACTTTGATTTTAGTTGGATTGAATAACAATTTTAGTGATTTTGTGATTAGTTTATACAAGTCTCTGTGGGTTCGACACTCAACTTATCATTATATTACTTGTCGACCACGTATACTTGCATGTGCGTTTGGGAGCAACACACAACATCAGTCAATAACCCTAAAAAGGACAACTCCATAGTGGAGAAATTGTTCATCACAAGAGCATTAAAAGAACAAGAAAATATTACAAACCATGAATTCAAACAAACTTTCGTATTGAATGATTCAGATGAAGTATTCCAAGTCTCAGTTGTTTCATTGCCTTCTTCTCTCCAAAAGTTGCTCCAAAATCCCAGATACCTAGTTTGGGATGAGCTTAGGCTTCATATAGATTAAGGAAAATTTCCAAAAATAACAAAATTAGGCCTAACTTAATTTTTTTGGAGGCGGACGTGCGCTGCCACGCACCTGGGTGGTTGGGCGCACTCATGGGCACACATTACCTGCAGGCCGTCTGTCAATGGTGCACGCTCAGATGCGCATTCCTGGCTTAAGCTGCGCGGCCGCACAACTTTTTCTTCCTTTCCTCAACTTGTTTTCTCCCACTTTGTGCATTATTTGTCCATTGATCACCTCATCAACAGCTACACTGAAAAGTGACATGTTAGACCGTAATTCAGGCGAAGTCCCTATCAAATCAACTCGATTAAGGACACAAAAAGGTTCTAAATGTCAAGTAATTTTAAGATCATCAAATGTATTCCAAGGAGATCTACATTATTTACGTTCGAGAAACGCTAATCCAGCCCTTGAATCATAGAGAATTATTTGGAGAGAAAAATCAAAGGAACAAGTATAATTGTACTCACAATATAATTATTGTTCTTCATATTTTATTTGTGATTGTAGTTAATTTTTCATGTCTTGCAAATTTATTGCAAACATCTCTTACACATGTTTGAATATACTCTCTCCGTCTCAACTTATCTGTCGTGTGTTTCTTTTACACGCCTGTTAAAAAAGTATTAAGTAGGAGAAAATTTTGACTTTTTTTACCCTTATTTATGTCTTTAAATATAATCTCTCTTCATTGCATATTTATTTTATAGTTGAGGAGTAGTCTTCAAGAACAATTACTATTATTAAGGGTAAAATTAAAAAAAAATTACTTTTGTCTTGAATTCTAAAACGATAAATTATTTTAGACAATTATTTTCAAAGAACACAACAAATAATTTGAGACGGTATATTGATAGTGTAAATACAAGCTAAATCCACTCACCACATTAATAGTATATTTGGCCAAGCTGAAAAAATCAGCTTATTTTGAGAAGTGTTTTTTTTTTCAAAAGCGCTTTTTTCAAAAGTACTTTTGGTAAAAAGCAGTTATTGTTTGGCTAATTAATTTGAAAAGCACTCCTAAGCAGCAATTTGTGTGCGAAGCTTTTAAAAAGTAATTCTAAGTATATTTTTCTTAAAAGTGCTTCTAAAAAGTGCTTCCGGGTAGAAGCTACTTTTTTCTGCTTCCCAAAATTACTTTTGCTTCTACTCAAAAGTATTTTTTTTTTTTTCTAAAAGCTTGGCCAAACACTTCAACTTTGAAAGAAAAAAAAGTACTTCTCAACATAGAGAAGCTTTGCCAAACACGCTATTAAATGTAACTTAATTGAATGATGAAGTATAGAAATTGAATGAAAATCAGAACCCATTGATTGCATGCTTAGTAATTACTCTGACTGAGTTCAAGAGACAACACATCTCTTCGTGAAAATTTACTGTGGGAAATCTTAACAATGCAGCATCCAGATTTTGGTCCCCAATATGAGGATTTATTTGGATACCGTATCGTTTATTTTCAAAATCCTTTCTATTTTGCCAGCAGATACTCTGCATCCTATTCCATCTTCCATATGACCACATCAAATGAAATGCTGAGACCTACTTGAATTTTTTTTTTAAATCAAATAGTTTAGTTATTTATTTTATTGATTAAACTTGTATATATGAATAATCGCAATATAGTTTTTTTGCACTATCAATGTAATTTAATAGTATATTGTTACAATGGTCTTTCTTCATTTCATGTTACTAATTTCTCTCAACATGTGCAGTTACCTTTAACATTCTTTTACACTTCCCATAATTACCCTTTAATTACCTACATATACTAACACCTAAATATTGTCCTCCGAAACCCTCTCTCCGAGCACGAAAAAGAAAGAAAATAAGGAATGAGCTGGAGGGAGCATATGAGGAATCGGTGTGCAGATATATATACTTATGGATATTGTTTAAGTGAAAATCAAGATCACGAAATATCTGTGACAATCCTTTTCTTTGATTTTATTTTTGCTGATTCCTTCCCTTAAAAAAACCGCCCCACGCCATCCTTTTAGTCCCATAATTACCTCTCTTCTTCTTCATTCTTTCCATTACTTTTTCTTTAAAGTTTCATTCTTGATTCTTCTCTCTGCATGTTATTTTCCTGTGTAAAAGTGAAATTTCTGCGGATTAAGTGAAAGAAATGGAGACATTTGCTTCTTCTGCTTCATCGTTATCAATTTCAAGGGGAAGTGATGAACCCCATGTGCTAGCTGTGGATGACAATCTTGTTGATCGTAAACTTGTTGAGAAGTTACTCAAGAAATCCTCTTGCAAAGGTAATTTAATTAGAATAAGTGGATGGTATATATGTTTCAGTTTCTTTTTATTTAGACTTGATATCAATATAATGTTGAATGTTTCTCAAGCACTGCATTGTGCAACGTAGAGTCGTAGACATAAGAATGACTGGAGATGAAGATTTTATAATGTTTGAATCCTTCAACAGGAGACACCCTTTAGCAAGGATATATGTCACCAAATACTGCTTTGCAAGAATATTTTCTAATATTGTGTGTACACAAAAATTTTCTACGTAGATAATATATAGGTCGCCACCACATTAAAACAAGGCAGATTCATCACATCGCCAACAGGTTCATGTATTTTCAATATTGAACATTGATTTATAAGTGAGAATCTACTAAAAAAATTAGTTGGTATATAAAGTAAAGCTTTAATAATCACCAAAACCCCGATCTAATCCCGCGCAAAAACCAAATTATGAATATATATGTAGCAGTATTTGTGTAAGTTTCTGCCTACGCTATGACTCAAACCCCCATGTAGAATAGTTGAAGAAGAAAAAAATGTAAAAGCGTGCCTGAAAACTAAATCGATATTGGCATTTGCGTAGTCCTTTGGTCAACCTTTTGGATTTGCCAACAGCTGTACCTACCTTGTTTTTCTTTATGTTTGTTTTACATCTTTAAATCTTTCACAATCCTTCGTTGTAGACTTTCTTTTCAGCCCATGTGGTTCATAACGTGCGCGACTCAACTCATGGCTTTTCATTATTTTCCTTACCCATAATTTACTATATTGTATGAAGATATTGTCTCAGTTTGGTCGGAAATTAACACCATGCCTTCACTGGATTATCTGTAACTCTTGTACATACAAGCTAAGTTCTTGCTGCAATCCAACTGTTAAATTAAGCGATTGTTTTAAAGATGGCTATTAAAGATGTTAATGTATGTGAAACATTATATTAATGCACAAGCAAGTGAAAGATGGATCAATATAATCGATCTCATGATTTGCAATTTTCCTTCAGTAACTACTGCAGAAGATGGTCTGAGGGCTTTGGAGTACTTGGGTTTGGGAGCACATCATGACAGCTCTACAAATAGCAATGTGAGTCGTCTCTATTGAATAAAGATTGAGTTTGCATTCTGCACAATGGTCACGTTATATGACAATCTAAAAGATAAAGTAATTACCTGTTATTAACCAATTTGAATTACAATTCTGTGTATATAACTTAAAACTGAAATACTTTGTTGTGCAGGGTTCAAAAGTTAATATGATCATAACAGATTATTGCATGCCAGGAATGACAGGTTATGAACTGCTTAAGAAAATCAAGGTAGTTCATTCCCAGCGACCAGCAACATATATACTTCTGCACATAAAAACAACTCTTTTAGTTTAGTTACTCATCATGAGTTTGAACTCAATTTTGCTTCATTGCATTTCAAGCAGGAATCGTCGATCATGAAGGATGTGCCGGTTGTGATAGTGTCATCAGAGAATATTCCAACTCGAATTAATCAGTAATACATATTTTTGTCTTATAATTAACTAACCACCTCAATATTATTTTTCATTTTTGTAGCTGTATCTGATACTGAACAAAGAGTACTTGTGTGAAATGGACAGATGCATGGAAGGAGGAGCTCAGATTTTCATGCTGAAGCCTCTGAAACACTCCGATGTCGAAAGGCTTAGATGTCAAATAATGCAATGCTGATGATGGAGTTACTCTTCTCATCTGATATATGATAAACAGAGAGAGAGAGAGATATTACCATGCATAAGAGTGATTACGAGATTCTAAAGACTCGTGAATTCAATTGTATATCTCTGGAACTTTAGAAATTCCTGCTTTCATTAAGAAAAGGTAGACCTTGTTCTTTTCATCTATTTTGCTCTTCTCTGTCTCATTCCACGGTTGCTCTGACACACCCCAAGAGCAAGGTTGGGAGTTCTCGGAGGGAGGGACGTCGAGAGTCTATCGGAAACAACCTCTTTATCCCAAGGTAGGAGTAAGGTCTACCATCCCTAGACCCTACTAGTGGGATTATGCTGGGTTGTTGTTGTGTTTGTGTGTCTCATTAGCAGTCAGACAACATTTCTTAGTTATATTTCTCCTTTTAACTCCAACTAATATGGGGAAGTTGGAGATTCACAATCATCATTATGATTCTCCAAAATCTGGAGGACTACTATCCTTTGATTTTGAATCACAAATTCCCAAAAAAGAAAAGCAAAACATATGGAAAAGACAGCAAATGGTTGAAAAGATTCTGTTTTTCTTCAACCCCTTAGGACTCGGAGTGAACAAACAATAACTCAAAAGTAAACTAGCAGGTACAAGATAAAGTATATACACAACAACCAAAATGAAACACTAACAATCCTCTGAAATTGAACACAAATTCACACATTTATCTTGCTAGAGTTGAAGACTCAAAAAACAATTTCTTTAATTTGGGATCAACAGAAATGGCTGTGGTGGTGGTGGTGTCTGTGTTCATCCCATCCAAGACACTGCAGAAAAGGATAGCACGCCATAAAGATACACCTGCTAAACATGGAGAAAACAGAGGAGAGTAGCAAACAAGGGCAGCAACAACATGCCAAAAATGGATCATCATATGGACTGCCTCCTTCGTGGTGGTGATGATGATGATGGTGGTGATGACCCATCTTCTTCTTTCACCTGAATTGAGAAAACTAGTGATTACCCACTACTCAATTAGCAAATTCAATCACACCCACTTAATCATATAATGATTATTGATAAAAAAGATGAAAATCTTTGGGGATAAAAATGAAATTCAAATCAAGAAATCAAGAGAACTACATACCTTGTGAAATGAACCTTCGTTTTTTTTTTTTTGTATAATTGAAGATTGTATGAAGAGAAGGGAGATTGGCAATAATACAGATTCTTTTTTTTGGGGAAAAAAAAAGGGGGTTAGTTGCTCGCAGATTTCAGCTAATTTTGGAAGAATGGCTTTTCTCCCATCCTTTAAATACAGTTCTAATCCAATGGGACAAATCATCAGACGTGGCAACACATGGGCAGTAGAGTTGACACTGAATTACAATATTAAAAAGCCCATTTCTCTTCTCATACGCGGGGCAAACGCAATGAGTCGTTTCTCATGGGTAATAACTCTAGAGGGAGCTTCGTAGAAAAATACACAGCTTCCAACTTAAGGAACTGGCGTTTGCTTCAACTTAAAACTTAATATATTATTAAAAAAACTAAGTAAAGAATTATAAAATATTAAAGCAAGAGACTTGTCGCGAAATATTTTAATAATTATAATAGACTTGTAATTTATTTAATTTAATCTCAAAGTTATAAAGTAACTAAGTAAGACAATTCTTAAAAAAAATTCAAGGCTAAAGCGTTTTATTTTATTAATAAAATTTTTATATTTCATACACAAATACAAGTCTTTTGAAGAGCACCTTGTCAACATGACCACCTTCTAGGAAGATGTCTGTTTAAACTAGGTCTCTTAGTACACAATTACAAACTATCATACTAATATTTGTAAGCTCTTATATAACTTTGTTCTAACTTATCAATAATATTTGTTGGACATTCTTGTTGAATTGGCAATATCGCTTGATGTTCCATGAGTTTCATGTCGTAATCTCCCCCCCCCCCCCCCC
>MU766458.1:55257-66653 GCA_026770625.1 Nicotiana glauca
AATTAATCTAATCTCTGCATAAGACGAAAATCTCTAGGTTGTCCTCTGCTAATGAATGTCAATGATCTCCGATTTAAAATCTTGCTGCCCTAAAAGCACTCTCCGATGATATTGTTGATGCTTGAATAACCAATATATCTAGGGCCATTATTGAAAGTATTGGAATGCCTTGTCACGCCCCCTCTACCATGCTAAAAGTTGTTTGTTGCCTTCTTCGTCTTTAATAGATCCCAATCCCTTATTAAAATAAAAATTAAATTCGTCATCAATAGTGAAATCAACGCCTAATAAATTCTCCATACCTTCCCACACATCTTCTACTCTAGTCTTAGAAGTACATTTACACCATCTAAAGTCGCCATAGTTTTATAACTATCAAATAATACTCTAGCATAAATATATATACTAGCTTGGTAGGCTTCGAGAGTTATCTTTTTATTTTCTTTAATTTCTAAATTCTCATAAATTTTACGAACGAGTCCCTTTGCACCTTTTAATTTAAAAGATGGGCAAGCATGGTAGAAATTAAATAAACTTGGGGAATAGAAAAAATATAGTTTTAAAATTTCATACAAGTGATGTTTTCGTATGTTCAACCTTAATCTTACCCCTTACAAGAGGTACATGGGGTAAAGCTCTAGATCGAGATTGACTCTGAGTTGGAGCTTGTGTTGCTAGACTAGTGGGTATCTCATCTAATTCTTCTTCCTCATTTTCTTCTTCATTGCCAAATTGTCTTTGTAAAGTTTCATGATCGAGTTGTTCTCCCGGATTAATATCATAAAATATGGGGGATTGGGTAAAGGAAGTTTCATCAATATGAGTCATTTCATCTATATGTTTTCTAATTCTAGGAGGAGGATAAAGGCTACTACAACTATCACCTTTACTAGATTTTTCAAATGGGTTGGTTATGCCAAATACTTTTTAGGAGCCATAATTTAAATACAAAAAGTTAACACAAAAATTAAACAAGAAAATAAAACAAGTAAAGTAAACACAAAAATTAAGCACTAAAATGATACACAAAAATTAAATATAAAAATTAAGAGATTGAATGAACAGACTTCGTCCCAGAACCCCATAACTCTATGCGTTCGCGAGAGGACGGTCGATTTTGCGAAGAGTAAGCCCCCCCACTACTTCATGTCCGCGACCGTGTCCCCCCATTTGCAAAGAACAATTCCGCCCACTCCCAAGTTTCCCCTTCGCGATCGCGAAGCAGATCACTACAGACATAAAGTGATGAAAACCAGTAATCTCCTAAGTCTGAAATGGTTTGTATCATATCCGAAACTCACCCAAGTTTCTCGTGCTCCAAGCGAAACATGCATAGAAGTGCAATAACATCATATAAACTTGCTCGCACAATCAAAACACCAAAATAACATCTTTAACTAAGAATCGAACATCACAATACATGAAGTTTCAAAGAAAACTCAAGAACCTCTAAAATCACAACCAAACGTCCTAATCCTATCAAACCAACTTCGATTTGCACCAAATTTTGCTAACAAGTTTCAAGTAGCATAACGGACCTATACCAAGTCTCGAAACTAAAATCCGAACCTGATAACCATAAAGTCAACCTATGGTCAAACATAGAAAATTCCAAACCTTCAAATTACTAGCTTTCGGTAAAACAAGTCAAATCAACCTAAGGACCCCCGAATCCAATTTCGGGCGTACGCCCAAGTCCAAAATCACAATATAGACCCACCGGAATCGTCAAAATATCGATTCGTGATCGTTTACACAAAAAATATCGACCATAGTCAACTCAAGTTATTTTTAAAGCCAAAAATTATATTTTGTTTTCAAAGTTTCACATAAAAAATTTCCGAAAAAAGACTCGAACTGCACACGTAAATCAAGAAATATTAAATAA
Source organism: Nicotiana glauca (assembly GCA_026770625.1). Lineage (NCBI taxonomy): Eukaryota > Viridiplantae > Streptophyta > Magnoliopsida > Solanales > Solanaceae > Nicotiana > Nicotiana glauca. Next base: position 57,146 of record MU766458.1, read on the forward strand.
GGCTAATGGAGTCTCAAAATATGAAAATAAAGGCTATTACTCAAAACGACCTATCGGGTCGTCAAAATTAAAAAACTACAATTAAGGATACTCATTTAATACTTATTTATATATAATTGGTAAATTGTATATCAACTTGTAATTAAGTTAAAACTTAAATATGAGGTAACTAAGTTTTAAAATTAGTACAACTATGTAAAAATCTCTTGTAAACATAGTATCCTTGTAAAAACTGAAAAGGAAAGATATCTCTATTCCTTAAAGACGACTCCTAACTAGGGGTGGGCATATATTGAGTAAAACCGATAATCCAGATCGTTAATTATTTATTGGATTATCGGTATTGGGTTATTGGGTTAATTGTTCGGTAACGGGTTAAAAAAATTTTTATTAGATTATCAGTTCGGGCTCGGTTTGCAATACTGTTATTGGGTAAAAATTGATAGCCCAATAAGAATTAACTAATTTACTAGTTTACCCTTAAGTATATACATACTATACTAGGGTTTTATAATTGGTTTTTCCTATTCTTTCTCAATTCTCAGTAAGTCAGCTTCTCTTTCTCAGTTTCTCAATTTTTTCGCCACACCCATGCTGCCCAACCTCACCAGTTCTCCGCATCACCACGGCTCACGCTCTTACCAGCTCTCCACCTCACGGATCACGCCCTCACCAGTCACCAGTCATCCCGTCAAGACTCAGGTCGGCGTCATTCGTCAGTCGCATTACGCGCTCACCAGTCAGCCCGTCAAGACTCAGGTCGGCGTGTAAGTTTTTAGTTGCTTCATCTTCATCTTTTTCTTAGTTTGTTTGAAAGAATTTTGGCTCTGGATTTCTTTTTTTTGGGGGAGGGGGGGGGAGGGTTGTGTTGTGTGTGTGCATGTTGTTATTGTTTGAGATCTTGTTCTAATCGTTTGTCTAGTCTTTAAACGTTTTTGGAGATTCTGTTTTATGAGAAATGAAATGGGCTTTGACAAGAAATGTATAAATTTGGTGTTGTTGCATTATCCACTTATAATTTTAACAAGTGTTTCTCTTTTTGAAATATTAAAAATCCTAAGCAGTAAACTTCTGCTTAATTGTTCTTAAGGATACAAGACTACGTTTTATTAACAATACAATCATATTCCATTCTACCTTTGTAATCCTATATTTATGCATTAGAAAGTTGTCAAAGACAACGAAAATCTGATCTATTTCTTGACTTTTGGCTCAAGATGAGAACTCGACAGTTTTATCTATTGCAAAATTGTTTTAGTGTTTAATCTTATCGGGTAAACCGATAACCGAAAATTAACCGATAACCACTATCTTATCATTTTGGTTATCGGGTTATGATATTTTTAAACCGATACTCGATAGTCAAAACCGATAATATTTAAAACCGAACTGAACCCACCGATGCCCACCCCTACTCCTAACGTGTAAATGCAAAATTTATAGAAGGAATCAGGTTATTATTCTTTTTTAAGTCTGTTTCTCATTAAATATTATGTAAACCTTTCCACTTTCATTCTTGGTTTCTACAATATTCAATTTCCTTTTTTAATCTTTCTCAGTTCTCACCAAACATTACTACTATTATATTTTTTCTTTGTATCTCCAAAAGAACCTATTTGTCGCGACCCAAATCTCCCTCCGTAAGATGTCGTGATGGCACCTAGTCTCTAAGACTAGGTAATCCTAACAATTGCGAAATAATTGAAATAAAAATAGAATTAACAACTAAACTCCATAAAAGAACTATATAATTGAAAAATGCCTCTCGGAATGTACAAGTAAATCAACACTCAAGTATAAACAATTCCCAAAGACATGGTAGTCATTAGTTGCAAGCTCTAGGGAAAAACTCTAATTGTCTTTATACATCAGTGTTTAGGAACAATAAGAAAAAAAACACAAAGGATAGAGGGGGACTCCGAGGTCTGCGGACGCTGGCAGATATATCATGATGTCTCCTAAAAGTCACAGCAAATACTCTCGACTAATAGCGGGGCTGGTAGGAGGTACTTGGGTTTGCACATAAAATATGTGCAGAAGAGTAGCATGAGTACACCACAATGGTACCCAGTAAGTGCCAAGCCTAACCTCGGTAGAGTAGTAACGAGGTCAGGTCAGGGCCCTACTAAAATATAATAATTTAAGGCAGAAAATATAGCAATGTAATAAGAGACTAGAAATTAACAAGGAGAAAATTCAGAAAAGATAACAGCACAACACATAGGGATAAACAACATGGGCCCTCCTGAGATATCGTCTCGTAGTCCCAAAAATAAATACTCAACATGGGATCTTCCGGGGTACCGTTTCGTAGTTCCAAAAGTAAATATGCAACAGGGATCTCCCGAGATACTACCTAATAGTCCCAAAAGTAAATATGCAATGGAGATCTCCCAAGGTACCGCCTCGTAGTCTCAAAAGTAAATGCTCAACAGGGGATCTCCTGAGGTACCGCCTCATATTTCCAAAACTAAATATGCAATGGCGATCTCCTAAGGCACCACCTCGTAGTCCCAAAAGTAAATATGCGACAAGGGATCTCCCTAGGTACCGCCTCGTAGTCCCCAAAGTAAACACACAGCTCGAAATCGATGGAAACTCCAATTATAGCGAGAAATCCTATAGTTTAAGATAAATACAATCCAAGGAAAAGCAAAAAAAATAACTAAGCATGTTGTACATATTTCAAATAAGCAATTAAGACATGTAGACATGCGGTATTAGGCTAAACAGGATAACTATACATGCTAGTATAACTCAATTAAGATGTAACAGGTTACTGCTCAGTAAAAATAAATTTTACAATAATTAGCCCGTGCACGCACTCGTCACCTCGCGTACACAACACTCACATATCACAGAAGTATCACAACAGTACCAAATCCTAAGGGGATTTCCCCCACACAAGTTTAGGCAAGCCATTTACCTCGAACCAAGCTCAATCAATCAGTAAGTCTTTTCTTCGACTTTCCGTCTTTGAATGGCCCAAATCTAGCCAAAAGCAATTTCATACCATAAATATAACCATATGAAACTAATCTAATTAATGAAATCAAGACATTAACAAAAAATTAGAAATTCGCCCCAAAACGTCGACTCGGACCGACGTCTAGAAATCGGGTAAAAGTCACAAAATACGAACACCCTTTTAATCATGAGTTCACTCGTACCAAAATTACTCAAATTCGATACCCAAATCTCAATCAAAACCCAAAAATTTGGTTGAAAAACTTTCCCACTTTTCCCCAATTTCTCAACCCAAAACCTTAATTAAATGATGAAATTAACAATACATTAGTGGAATATAACCAAAAATGAGTGAAGAATCATTACCCAATCGTTTCCTCTGAAAATCCTTCAAAATATCGCCTCAATCCGAGCTCTCTATCTCAAGTTATGAATAAAATGGCAAACCCTCAATTTTGAAATGTTTATATCTGTTGAGGTGAATCCTTCTTTGCAAACGCAGAAATTGCCTCGCGTTCACGAAGCACAAAAAACTACTAACCAAGAATCCTCTTATATTAGCGCGAGGGACCACTCGGAATGCGGAGATTTACTTGCCAGACCTTTCGCAAACGTGAGACCTTCATCGCGAACGCGTAGGCTAACTGCTTGGAGCCCCATCTGATCGTTCCTCTACGCGAACGCGTAACACCTATCGCGAACGCATAGACTCAATGCTTCACAACTTCGCGAACGTGAAGAACAAAACTCAGTTGGCCTCCTAGATACCTTACATGAACACGAGACCTCTCTCGCGAATGCGATGACGGAAACCAGCAACTGAAGCACCAGATTTTCTATAATTCCAACAAGTCCAACTCTAGCCCGTTAACTACCCAAAATCCACCCGAGGCCCCCGGGACTTCAACCAAACATACCAACAAGTCATAAATATCATACAAACTTAGTCAAGCCTTCAAATCACATCAAACATCGCTAAAAATATAAATCACACTCCAATTCAAGCTTAATGAACTTCGAGACTTCTGATTTCTACAACCGATGTCGAAACCTATCAAATTACATCTGATTGACCTCAAATTTTGCACACAAGTCATATTTGACATTACGGACCTATTCCGACTTCTGGAATCAAAATTCGACCTCGATATCAAAAGGTCCACTCACTAACTTTCCAAAATTCAACTTTCGCCATTTTAAGCCTAATTCAGCTGGACACGCTCCTAAGTTTAAAATCATCCAATGGAGCTAACGGAATCGACAAAAATCTATTTTGGATTCGTCTTCACACAGTTCCAACTACGGTCAAATTCCTAGAACTTAAGCTTCCATTTTAGGGACTAAATGTCCCATTTCACTCAAAAACCAAAAATAAATCCTACCGGCAAGTCACATAAGCACAAAATGATACAGAGGAAGCAATAAATAGGGGATCAGGGCTAGTACTCTCAAAATGACCGGCCGGTTTGTTACACTATTAATCTGCATTCTTCGTCTATCAAGCTAAATCCTACGAGAAATATATTAAAATCGATAAATATTTATTTTCACATTAAATTAATGAATCGTGGGCTGTTATTCCAAATTTTCAGTATTAATTTTCATCTAGCGTTTGTTTTCTTGATATTTTCAATATGTGCGCATATATTATCCTTTTAGTATTTATTAAAATTTAAATATCTCAATTGGAAAGTATGAATCCAGAATTCAAAACTTAAGAAAAAAAAAAGAAAATTTGAATTTTTGATACAATCCCAAAAAAGAAGAGATGATAGTACTCTAATCGATATACTCAAATAGATAAAAAGGCTTGATTCTCTTTCAACTGCTTATGGTGCTTATAGAATAATACTCGATATAGTTCAGTTTAGATGATGTAGTTTGACTTGGCACAAAATTTAAGAAAAAAAACTTTTGAAACATGTGATCCTAAAAACTTAAGGGGCAAATGCTTTGTGGGGCCATGATATTTTTGTGGCTATAAAAACTTCTCATTAAGGGTAAAATGAGTAAAATGGAAAGTTTAAAGTTAAATTAGTTCCAAATATAAAAATGTGTCATTCTTTTTGTAACGGACTAATAAGGATAGCATTTCATCTAAATTGAAACAGAGGGAATAATAAAAGTTCTTGTAACAGTTGCCTCTAGCCTCCTTCGATCACAAAATAGAAATTTAAAATAAGGTTTTTAAATTAAAATTGATAAAATCTTACTTAAGATCAACCATGGCGCAAGAGAGATTGAATGGATTAGTCATATTATTAATTAAAAAAGAATTATTAGAAGAATTATAAAAGAATTATTCGTAATTTTGTATTTCAAAAAGCTAGAAACGTAGATTTCAAATAAATAACATATATGAATTTTCTTTTTAGGAAAAAGGTTAAAGACCTCTTACAACAATTTGGCTTTAGGTTCCCAATAGTACTGAGTGCCCCTGTACTAATATCATAACCGACTTGTAAATAACCTGGCAATCATTATATTGGCCACAAGCTCATACCACCATCATAATTGATTTGCAAAATATTTTGTAAAATATTTTGCTAAATCGTCATAATTGGCCATAAATTATGACCATTGACATAGTTGCCATGCGAAAAAGAAAAATTATCAGCTATGTCCATTTATAAGTAGCTCATTACAAAAATTGACCAATTGATTAAATATTACTACTATTAGCGAATTAGCTATTTGTAGCAAAAAAATATCAAAATTTTGCTTTATTTTGAGTGGATGTTATTAGAATAGATTGAGCACAACTTAAGGAGCTTGAATCTTAGTTTTGGGATGATTTGGTGAGGTTTTGTGGTGATTTGAATTGAGAATTCAAAGTAAAAGCTGAACATGAAAAAAAATATGTTTATCACACTGTGTATCACATATGTATCATATTTGTATCAATTGTGTATCACATGCATATCTATGTATATCTGTGTGTAAGATACATGCGTGATACATGTTTGATACATGTGTCGCAAAAGACTTTTTTTGAACTCGATTTAATTACGAATTTTGATACAAAACCAGTCCAAATTATCTTCAATCTTCCTCAAATTTTGTATATTGACTTATCTATATATTTTTAATGAATTTCAACTATACCCATTAAAAAAGTTCCCTTTTTGTTTAGATTTTTGAAATACTGTATAGATTTTTATATTTCATCACCTTATTTTCTACCCCGTCCATGAAATTTCCTTTCCGTATTGTATCTAATGTTGCTAATCACGCTTAAAAATATGAAAGGTGATTTTTGCATGTGATTCTTTGATAGAAAGAACCCTATTATTTGATTTTTCAATTTTTATTGGCTAGTTTTGGTAAGTCTATGATTAATGACTAGAGGTTGGTAAGTTGAGATTTATTGGGACATTTGTGTAAGTTTCTATGCGAAAAATTCACCAATATGTTTAGCTTCAAGAATGACCCGAATCAACTTGACTCCAAATTTGATATATAACCTTCCAATCTCAATTTCAACTCCAATGGTTAGATGAAACATAAACCTTCAAAAATCAATAAATTCACTATTTCTTCTTCAAAAAGTTTTTATTCAAGCTCGAACAAAAACCAATAATGGTATTTCTTTATTTTCTCAACCAAACTAATTCAAATCATCAAAGACATACAATATAAGTAAATATTACCTACTTAATTTTAATTACAAATAAGTAATGAATCTTCAATTTTCTATATCACATTTCATTAATTTTTAATTTTAGTTGTATCATAATTTATTGGAAGAAAAAGAAGGAAAAGGTGGAAGAAGAAGAAGAAAAAAAAAATGCAGAAGGATGAAGTAGGATGAGAAGAAGAAGATACAGAAGAAAAAGGAAAGAGGAAAGAGGCGGAGAAGAAGAAGAAGAGAATATAACAAAAAGCTAAAAAGAATTAATGGGATCAAAATACAAATGATGATGACCAAGTGAGACTTTTTCATGCATCCATGATTCATCTTAGCATATTTTCATCTAGGCATGTTAGATGATCAGACTTTCAGGTTTCATTCTCTCCTCGATACATATTTGAAAACTCTATTGCACACTAGAGTTTATTTGATCTTCCTATTCTTAGGTACTTTTCACAATATCCATCTTACTACTCTTATAAATTCAGCTTGGTTATTATTATCATCATCAAACCAAACATGAGGCAGACCGATGATATGATGCTTTAGCTTAAATTAAGTTTACCATTTCTTTTTGGCGAAATGGTTTCTTGGCCACTTAAATTTGTATCAGTTTGTAAAGCCGATACATGAACTCTTGAATTTCCCACTTGAACACCTTTACTTGAAAAAATGGCTACTAATAAACACTTGTGCTGGTACATGTTGTTCAATTGCTGCTGACTTGGATTTAATTCAATATTTTATATAGCCACATCATCCATTCATTCATATTTTGTTGACACTTGTATGTTCAAGGTTCCAATTTGTGGACCCTAACTTTTTCCAAAATTAATTTATTAAAATTCTATTTTTTCTACTCTTTCTCTTCTTTTATTCTTCACCTCCTAGGCACGAATTGTAAACAAAAGCTTCGATAATGAAGACTGTAAACATAAGCTCCTATAACGGAGACTGAAGTTCAATCGAATTTTACCTATCTGGGAAGAACCTTCACCGATCTCAGTATTAACGCAAGTTCCTCAACTTTCAGTGATTGCAACAGTGGTAGATCCGGCGAGTTTCCAACCGCTTCTTCACAAAGTCGGTGACTATTTTTATCTTGCGCTTCTAAAAACTCCAAAATTAATTAATCGAGCAACTTGTATCTGGTCTCGAGTCGGCGGCTATTTCGGAGGGATAGCAATCTGGAGATGTTCTATCTGGAGCTTTGACTATATCATCTGGAGTTGAAAATTTGTTGGAACACAGGTTTGCTTGTTCTTTGGGGAGATCTCTTGAGCATTATTTTTTTCAGGAAATTTGGAACAAATGAAAGGCTGTCAACTTAAATATTATTTTTTGTAGATCTTGTGTCGGGCTTTGTTATGGTGAGTGATTAGTTTTTTAGGCATTGAGACTAGTTTTCTTCTAGTTTTTGGAGTTTGGTGTTGATATCTTGGAAGTTTGGTAGGGAAGATGAGGGGAAATTAAAAGAGAACGGGGAAAGGGAAAGTTTTTTTTATTTTCTTTTTTAATAAAAACAATACTATTCACGCACTTTTGTAGCGTGATTTGCACATAATTCAACCATGTCAGCAGCGATGCTTTCACATAGGCACAGTCAACGGTAAAACATGCTTATTAGTATTCATTGCATCAAGTTGGAGTGTTCAAATGAGAAAAGTGCAAGTTCATGTATCGACTTTACAAACTGATGCAAGTTTAAGTGGCCAGGAAGTCATTCCGCCTTTCTTTTATTCTTGTTTCTTGCAGGCTCTTTTTGCTTCCTTTTTCCCTTGTTGGTTATGCATATAAGGCTCATCAGATTGGTATACCAAGAGCTGCAGCAACGAATACCTCAAGCCTAAAAAGGAAAGTGACAATACAAAAGTATTATAGCACAAAATAAGTAAGCATTCATATTTGAATTTGAAGTTTTAGTTATCACATATGACTGACCACAAGGGTCTTTTGCATCCTCTAAATTAGCATGGAGCCTAATCGACTTCACAACATGTATGTAGTTTCAATTACTTAGCCTAAAATTGTGATTGCCTCTGAGAACTGGACTTCAATGCCAGGTTCACCTGCTGGCCTTCTCCGGCTATTCTTCAGAGAGATGCCAATCTTCCCTGCAATGTTGTTTGGATCTCCGATCCGACTTGCTAATTTCCAACCGCCATGCATTTCAGTCTGGTCTTTTACGAAAAACAGGAAAAGAAAAGGAGGTATAAATATTATCTGGGCAAACTTCTGTGTCCATGAATGAACGAGTGAAAGAACAACCAGAAATGAATGGCATCATTCTCTTTTATCCTCCTCAACAACTTCTCCTAGCCCAAACACATGATCTGCTGCAATAGATGCCTTCCTCTCCTTCCTTTCTAGTTTAGACACAAGATCTCCTCCCACTATTACTCCACTGCCTGTGAGAGACAGACCCTCCTCATCATCATCAAGAGTCTCCCCTGAATATGCGTATCTGTAAAATTGTGAAGAGGTACCAAATTAGAGACTATTTTCAGAAATAAAGGACTAACCCCAGCAGACCAAGGAATTTGTAGACGAACCAAAACATTGCATGAGCGAGAGAAACACAAGATATAGAATAAAATTATCTTTTCTTTTGCAAAGTAAAAAGCAGTCACCACCAGCAACACGAGAGGATATATGCTACAGATCCCATCAAAACTCATCGAAACTAAACCTTAAATAAGTAAGAGAAACAAGGAAGGTTAGACTTGCCTAATCTTAGAAGGGTTGGGAAGGTACATGAAAGATGTCGAAGGTTCTGTAGGGATGGCAATTGGGGTACGGCAGGGCCTGTTTAGCATTTTTCCAGAATTTGCCCTGCCCCGCCCCGGCCTGCCTTGCCCCGCCGGTTTAGACTCTCCTTCATTTTTATTTAACTTTGTAATATTCTATTCA